>PVIJ01000559.1:122386-276361 GCA_004024925.1 Scalopus aquaticus
GGGCGGGGCGTGAGAAGGTTCACCAGAGACAGAGCGGGGAGCAGGACAGGCAGATGTACAGAAGTACACTGCTGAGGGGAGCAGCAGGCGAGGCAGGAGAGGTCTGCTGTGCCATGTGGGAAGCTCCCTAGTTGGGGATCAAACTCGTGCTGCAGTGGCTCTGGGCAGCTTCATAGTGCCGAGAGTTAACCCGTTGTGCCATCAGGGAGGCTCACTGTCACGAGCTCTTGAGCCCCACACGGTGAGTGCGAGGATCGTGCCTGTGGGGTGACAGCTCCAAGTGCTGCTCATTGAGCTCCTACACAAGCAGGCACCTGCCCCACGAAGGACGTGTGAATTCAGAACAGAGCCCATTACTGACGCCCACCCACAGCATGAGCATCTAGCCCCACAGGTGAGCTCAACAGCTCAATTCCCCTCTCCGAAGAAAAAGAAAAACCTTCCCAGGTTTTGGGCTTGGTACAGGGTGTAACGTGGCTGAACAGCACCTGTCAGGGCCTTCGCAGTATGTATTTCACAGCAGGGAAAAAGAAGAAATCAGGGGTCTTCTAAGCCCACTTAAGAAGCTGAGTTTGGGGCTGGGCATCTCACTCCCAAAGGCTTAACACTGAGACCCCAGCTGAGAGACCCTTCCCCCAGTGCTGCACACCTCATCTGCTGCTGCTAAAAACATGTGGAATGTTTTCAGTAGCAGCTCATATAGGTAATTCACACCTTAAAAAGGAATAAATTGGAGAAATGTGGTTGTAATGTTGGGGTAGAGGCCATGAATGGAGTTGAAATTTGAGGCAACCCAGAAACCCTCTTAATGCTAGGGGAGCTGTTCAGATGTTTAACTTCTGTGTCTCTGAGTCTATGCAAAATGGCCCTCCAGCATCTCCTTACTGGAATATTTTTCCCCCAGGGACTAATGACACGGTGTGGGTTAAGAACCCATGACCGCACCTGGGCACAAAGCGTGTCCTTCCTGGGATGTGGGTCCAAAGCGCCAGCAAGATGGCCAACCACCAGAGGGCGCTGTAGTTCAGCCCCAGGCACCTTTCCAGCCTACCAATCTGGCACGTGGTGGACACTCCAGCAGGGCTTAGACCAAGGATAGGAGGTAGGGTGGCCCTCCCACACATAGGGCTGGGCAGTATGGCTGGTGACTTCAAGTTCCAGGGTGTGTCTTGCTCAGAAATGTAAATACTTGGATCATGTCCAACTGGTTGTCAATATTAGTGCACTTTGGATCCCACTGTGGGCTTTAAAAATACATGAGACAGTGTGTGTGTTTGTATGGGGAGGGGGAGGAGGTGCTCCGGAGATCACCATTTAATTACACCCGGGCACCCCGGCCATCATGTTCCAACGTACAGAGTTGAGACCTGCTGATTACAACCTGGCAGAGTGGAGGCCTTATCAGCACTGAATTTGAGAGCCACAGCCTTAAAGGGACTTGTGGTCTGGGCAGTCCATTCCTCCCTTCACTCACTCCTTCGGCTTTCATCTCCGTAGCTTTGCCCTGTGCCCCCAGGCCTTTGGGTGCCTTCCTAGCAAGCACATGGCACACAGAGATCACTCTGAAGCTTTGGTTCTCTAACTTGCTCTTGGGTCTCTTGGCCTCTACCCCCTCTGCATCAGAAGCGTACTTAACCAGTTTCCCGGACATCACTTGCTTTCAGTTTCTCCCCTGCAGTGGTGGGTATCCTGGGCCGGCCTGCTGGCACCTGTGGGCAGCTCTGCCTGAGAAGGGGTATCCCGGGGTCTGGGCTGGGAGCATTTTAGGTTTTAACAGTGTTCTGCAACCTTATCAATTGAAGCAGACTCGTTTTATTAGCCTTCTCATGACGTTCACCCCTGTACTCCGCCACACCCCGCCATACCCCACCACTCTCCACCACATGGTCCTCTGCCACTCTGGTCTCCGCTGCTACTCCTTACTATGGTCAGTCTCTAGACCAGGCGCGCCCGCTCACGCACGCCCACGCCCTACTCCAGGTGCCGCCATGAGGCACGCGTGCAGGACAGCAGGTGCCCATCATCTGGAGGGCAGAAAGTCCTGTTCATTCCCTCATCTACCCTACAAACGGCAACTGCCGAGTTGCCCTCCTGCTGCCCAGTCAGAAGGCCCCGGGATTCCAGTTGTGCAGCTGGCAGGCCTGCTGCCCCGAGCGTGTTCCATCCATCCCATCGGAGGGATGGGGTCCTAGGGGTAGCTGTTAACTAAACATCTTCTGTGCCCTGAGCCATGGGTTGTGCTTACACACATCATCCTAGGCCCCAAGCAACAGCACAATTCTCCCCATTTTACAGTGAAGGAAACTGAAGCTCTAGGAGGTTGTCCCTCTCTGAGGTCACACAAATAGGAACGAGTAGGATTTGAACCCAGTGCCATGGGCAGCAGAGCCCCTGTTCCTGACCCAAGGCCCTCCTGTATCAGCACTGAGTGTGAGGCCTGGCATGCATTTCAGGTGGGGCACACTGCTCACAGTCCCAGCAGTGAAGGCCAGGCTCACTGCTGTTTGCACATCTACTTGGCAGGTGTGTGTGTGGGGGGCAGTCTGCCTACTTCCAGACCCCCGAGCCCAGTGAAAGTGTGGCTCTGGGCCCAGCCACAAGAGGCATTTCCTGAGGCCGCTGGGCCAAGCCTGGCGCCCTCCCAACTCCGGGAACAGGCCCGGAGTCGCACAGCCTTCCACGCAGCTTGGCATTTTCCCAGCAGCTGCTTCCGGCCCAGGCTGCTGGAGGTGGGCGTCCCAGGGCCTGCCTCTGTCCTTTCCCAGCATAAAGGGGCACCCAGCATCAGTCCTTGAGGGGTTCCCAGAGCCGGGAGCTCCACCAAATAGAAGGGATTAATGATCCATTTTAGAGACGAGGGCTCTGAGGCCAGATGAAGAAACCTGTGATGCTCGGGTCAGAAACACATGCCCTAAAGTTAGAACAATACAGAGACTAGCATGGCCCCTGTGCAACTTGTGGCGTAACTCTCACAGATGCAATGTAACTCTCACAGATGCAATGTAACTCTCACAGATGCAATGTAAAGGTGGTATAAACAACTTCTTTTAATTGAAAAATGCACAGTAAAAATAAAAAAGAAATTCGTGCAGATTACGCAGTATGTGGGTGGAACGCAAAGCCCCAGCTCCCAATTCCGGGTGCCCCGCTCTTCCCACTACCCCCCACTGCCTCTGGCTGATAAACCTCCTCCCTGGTCCTCGTTCGCACAGGACACAGGTGTGTGGATGAGAGACTGCCTGGGAGTTGCAAGAGGATGGTGAGGCCCTGGACTCAAACACCAGCCGTATTTTTGTTCTAAACAGTGGTCTGGACAGTCCCAGGGGGCTTCTTGGGGCCTGAGTGCTGTGGCAGAGGAAGGGGACAGGCGTCCCCAGCCACCCCCCCTGGGCTGCTCCAGCTCCAGCCGGAGCCCCACGCACAGCCGGAAGGCGTGCCCCTCACCTGTGCGCCCAAGAGGATGAAGTGCCACCTCTGGGGCTTCTCGCTGCTCTAGTCTGAACTGGATTCAACTGTTTCCCAAGAGGAGGGCAGAGGGAGGGAGGAAGAGGACATCTGGTCTCCGGGGAGTTTGGTCCCCCCATCCATGTAGCCCTTTCCCCTGGGGCCAGCCCCAGTCCCACCTCATCACCCTCCTTCCCCCGGCTGTGGAAACTTGTGCCTCAGCCCAGAAAAATGAGATTGCTGGAAGCCAGCTGCTTGGCCCAAAGGACCAGGGCCAGCCAATGCCTTGACCCACCTCTAGGGACACAGAAGGGAGGGGGGAGGAGGGAGCGGCTGGACCAGAGGGGCTGGAGAGGCCCCAGCAGGAGGTCTGGGCCCCAGACGGGAATGGGGAGTGGAGACACAGGAGATGAAAAACGGGAAGGAAAGGTGGGCGCCTGAGGATAGAGGAGAGCAGCACCGCTGAGATGCCAGAACTCAGCCGGACTCTCTGTGGCGAGGACAGGGATAAACAGTGCTGAGATGTGAACTACATCGAGCAGGGTCTTGCCTGTCCCCACTTGAGATGCGGAAACGGGGGCTCGCAACCAGTGACATACCCGTCTTGGCTCCTCTGAGATCTAAATCCAGAATAGTCCCAAGCCTGAACTGCATTTCCTTCCGCCAAGCTGTGCCCCTCCCCGTCCGGGCTAGCCTCTAAGCTGCTGCGCACGCCTCCCTCCAGGCCCTCGTCTCATGCTCCCAGAAAGACCCCTCGGCCTCCCACCCCTCCCTACACACATCTGGGGCGCCCTTCAGCCAGCTGGAAAAGCCTTCTGCTTTAGGCCCAGGGCCTTAGAGCCAGAAGAAACATAAACACAGACACACTGGCACGAAAGCCCAGGGGTATGTCTGCAGCTAACAGCTCAGATCCAGGACAGAGCTGGGGGGGGGGGGGGGCGGCAGCAGCAGCTTCCTGGGGCAGCCAGGTCGGTACCATGTCCATGTGGTATTTATTTAGATACACAAATAAAAGAACCTGCTGGTTCAAACAGCTTATGCTCTTTTTTTTTTGAGATATATATATATATATATATATATAATTATTTTAAAAGATCAACACATCACCAGTCCCCCCATGTTTTTCTGAGTAATATATACAGCCTATTATATATGTGTATATATATACATACATGCATATATATATATACACACACACATATATATATATACACACACATATATTTTTATCAATAGATAACTACATTCAAGTAATGAAACACAGGATTTACAGTTTCTCTCTCTCTGCGGGCAGAGGAAAAGCTAATTCACACACAGTTCACAGAGGAAGTACCGTAAAAGCCCAGCCAGACAAGAGCCTGGAGTCCTCTGGGGGGGTGCGGCAGGGGCAGCAGCAGAAATCACGACAGTCACACGGTTGCTCGTCACATGGTTGCTCTTTGGGGGGGCAGGTGTTGGTGAAGGGAGCCCGGCCTGCTCTGCCCCGGGTAGGCGGGCAGGTCGTGTCCCTGCTGGCTGGCCAAGGCTCTCTGGTTAGGGTAGGCTGGAGGGCATGTCTGGGCACCTCACTTTTCCAGGAGACCCTCAAATTTGGGGTTCACAAAGGAGAAGCCAGCAAATGCTGCTTGGTCCATGGAGTCGATGAGGTTTTTGTCGCTGTAGGAAAGGCGCGGCTTCTCATTCAGGAAGTCCTGGTCGAAGTTGCTGTAGTCTCCAGGGGACTTCTGTGGGCACAAGGCAGGGGTGGGTGAGTAAACTCAAGAGGTGGCCTTCCTGAGAAGGTCCTGAGTTTCCGGGGACCTGCCCCCAGGGCCAGAACGCCTGCTGGGCTGGGCGGGGCCAGAGCCATCCTTAGTAAGAGCAGAACAAGGAGCCTCTCCCTGCAGATTGAGTGCGCCCTGCTAGGAGCTCAATGCTGTTTCCTCACGCAGGGAGCGAGAAGGCAGCTCTGGGCTTGAGAGGAAAGGTGGGTCTTGCTGGCAGGTTTCTGGCACCACAGCTCGGGGACCAAAGCCTCTGACTACCTGGTTTTTGTAGGTCCCACAAGCTGAGAATGACTTTCACATTTTTATTTTTCTATGAGACTTAGACTTTTACATTTTTAATGTTTAGGAAAAGAGCAAAGGGAGAATAATATTTCATGATATATAAAAATTAAATGAAATTCGAATTTGTGTCCCTAAATGAAGTTTTATTAGTACACAGCCTTACCCATTCTTTGACACAGCATGTCGAGCTGCCTGGAGACTGCCTGGCTTGCAAAGCCTAAAATATTTACTAGTGGGCTGTTCAAAGAAAAAGTCTCCTGAGGATACAATGACATGGTAACAGAGAACAGTCTCAAGCTGGCGGCCCTGGGGTCCAACTGGGCTTGCAGATAAAGTATTTGGACTAGCACTGGGACTTAATGTTAATACTTAAAACTCAGGTAATAGGGCATAAAAATAAAGATTTCTGGCTTCTTTTGAAATCTTGAAGCACTGAGCAGCGTTCGTTTGGCCAGTCTGGGTGCTGAAGGCCCTCAGACAACTCGTCACAGGCCCCACTACTTCCCACTGCCAGGCTGTGCAGCATCACACCGGCCTCGAGTCTCTTGGTGTTTCTTAGTTTCTTAGAGTTTCTTAGAGTTTCACAGAAAGCAATCTGTCCCTGTGTGTGTCAAAAGCCAGAGACTGGAGACATGACGTGCCCAGCCCCGGAGGCATCTGAGTTTTTGATCCCTGGTGTAGCGAAGCGCTACAGCCTCCAGGCACAAAGGTGGAGCCCTGGGAACAGGGTGTCCTGAGGGAGGAGAAGCAGCAAAGAACAGGAGTGGGGGTGAAGAACTGAGGTGAGAAAAGGCCACACAGTCCGGCGGCTTCCGTGCTCCTGCTGGCCCCTCCGTGGCCTCTGCAGATTCTGGGCCACGGTGCTATCCCCACCTCTACCTGGAAAGCCTCCCAGCTGCCCTCTGCCTGCTCTGGTCTCCCTGACCACATGCCACTCTCACACCCACCCGAGGCTCTTGCTCACAGACCTTCCCAAGGTCAGTGGACCATGTGTGGCCTTGCGACATCTCTCGTAGTGGGGTCTTATATCATAAGCGGTCATCAGGGGGCAAGTTTCTTGTCTCCCCAACTAGCTGGGGCTCCTCCAGCTCTGGACTGAACCTCCTATTTTGCTGCGCAGCCCAGCACCGAGTTCCCCTACAGGCACTCAGCAATTCCCACAGTTACTGGAAAGAGGATTGGATGGATTGATGAGCAAGGGAATGGGGCCCTAACTCTGATCCCCGAAGCAGTCCCCGGCTTAGACCAGGCACTAAAGAACGCGGATGTAAAAGAACAGCTGGGTCTACAGTTAGCAATGTTTGTTGAATGACTGACTGACTGAGGAGAAAAAGGGTGCGCATACAAGGCAGAGGCTGTGACTAAATGTGCTAGGAGGTCAGGGTGGCAGGTTTGCTGGGAGAAGGGAGAGAAGGAGAGCATGGAAATGACGTGGGGAGGAGGCAGGGCAGTGGAGGCGCACACCCAGAGGACGGGGGGGTAACAGCCAGCGGGAGGCTCCCAGAGGAGTGGGCTCACATACCACTTTGGGTTTGAAGGGCGGCTCCACTGCACATTTCTCCAGCAGAGTCCAGTTAATGGTCTTGAAGAAGGCGTGGCTTTTGATTCTGCCTGTCACTCCCAGCCTCTTGGTTGGGTCCCTTTCAAGCAGCTGCAACCCAACAGGGGCCCCAATTAGCACCCGAGGGCTGTGGGAAATTGGAGCCTCAGCAAACCCCAAGCAGGCCCAGGAGTGTCCAGGCAAGTCAAGCTCAATCTAGTGACCCAGCGTCTGGGCTGAGGGCATCATCTCTGGCTTGCTGTGCTCCCATGTCCCGAGACAAAGGCTTACAGAGGAGGGCCTCTACAGTGGGCCCGGGGAGTAAGAGCATAGCTGGCGTTTAGCATGTGTTTGCTTTCTGCCTGGCACAGACCTGAGCGTCACACTTAGGTTTCCTTCCCGCCAACTCTGCGCAGCAGGCTCTCTCATAACCTCCAGTGTGCAGACAAGGAGACAGACCCATAATTTAGCCTCAGGTCTGCCTGTCTCCTCACCCTTCTCACCATGCCAGGCTGGTGCAGGGTACTGAGGGAGAAGCTCCTGGGCACGAGGCAAGAAAGCAATACTCCCAATATAGTAGGGCTAGAGCGTCAGTGAGGCTGCCAGTCCAGGAACAGGAAGCTCCAGGCAGGCCCAAGACCCAGTGCCTCTGGCCCTTGCCCCAGCAGTCACCCCCGGGACTCCCACCTTCTCCAGAATGTCCTTGGATTCCTTGGTGATCCAGCGGGGATAATGTGGCGTGTCTACACGGATGGACTCGAAGAGTTCGTCCTCGTCATCCCCATGGAAGGGGGACTGGCCGATGAGCATCTCGTAGAGGAGGACTCCGAAGGACCACCAGTCCACGGAGAACGAGTACTTCAGGCCCTGCAGGATCTGGGGCAGGAAAAGGGGTGCGCAGCTGAGCTCGAGCTCTGGCAGGCCGCCTGGTCCCAGCTTTGGCTTGGCCATCACCGTCCTTGGGAGCTTGCCTGGCCCCGCCCTGTTGAGACAAGGGGACCAGCCCAGCTGGTGGAGGGGGAGCGGGAACCTGCTCACCTCAGGGGCTATGTAGTCAGGGGTGCCACAGAAGGTGCTGGCCTGCTTCTCCCCAAATATGTTCTCTTTGCACATCCCGAAGTCGGCGATCTTGATGTGCCCGTTCCGGTCCAGCATCACGTTGTCCAGCTTGAGATCCCTGAGGGAGGGGAGAGGACAGGGAGTCAGCAGGAGCCAGCACCCCCATGGCCCCATCTTCAGTCTGTAAGTCTAGAACTCTCCCCAAGAGGACACAAGCATGAAGAAAAGGAAGGGAAAGAGGTGCTGAAACCGAGTGCTTCCTGTAAGCCACGTACTGTGCGCGCCACGCTGGCCACATCATCCCACTTCCTGAATCCAAGTGACGCTCAGAGGGGCCCAATGTGCTCAGGGCGAGCCCGCCGCTCACCGGGCCAAGTGGCCCCAGGGCTCAGGTTTGTCTGACTCCACAAGGGCAAGGACCTTGTCTGTTTTCGTGTCTGTCTGGCTAGGTGATTTATGCACGGGGAACAAGTACTGGCACGGGTGACTGGTGCAAAGCCCATCTTTCTTTAACCTCGACGGTCCCGGAGTGATTCCAGGAATGGACGAGCACGGTACAGCAGGCACCGCATCCTGAGCCCGGACACTCACATTCAGCACGCATTGTCCTGTGGTTGGTTTTCCACTCGACAGCGTAATCTTGGCATCACCCCACATCAGTAACAGAGTGTGGCCCAGTTTTTTAATGGATGCATAGTCATCCACTGTGGGAAGGGACCATCATTACTGGGCGAGAATTTGTGGAACCAGTCCCCGGCCCAACAGGCAGCAGGGGACTCCACTGCCCTGGGGGGCGTGAGTGGACGCTTAGATGCTCAGATGACTTCAAGGAAGGAAGACGCTGTACCAGTCGGCACAGTGTCCCTGCCAATGGCACTGAGTATGGGCAGTGAGTTCCTAGCCTTGGAGCCGTGCCAACCTCAGCTGAGGGACCACAAGGAATTCTAGCAATGGCGTAGGAGGATTAGGCAAGTACCCAACTAAAGGCTGACTCCAAGTGAGATGAGGCCACAGCTGGGCAGGCCAGGCCCCACCCAGAGCCTTTCGGGGAATATGACGGGGTTGGGGCTTCCCCTCGGAGCTCCCCCGCTCGCAGTCCCCACACCTGTAAATGATCCCTTTGCTGTGTAGAAACTGTAGTCCACAGACTATTTCGGCCGCATAAAACCTGGATAAAAGAGAGACAAAGAGTTCTGGGATTTCGGCCGACCAGTCCCTGCTTCTCCCCAGGGGCAGGAAATACTGTAGATAACTCCAGGGGCAACCGGGACCTGATCGAGCGTATCTTGCATTAGGCAAGTGGGGACTGGCAGCCAAGCCAGAGGAGGAAATCAGACAAGAAAAGCTCCCAAGCAGACAGAAGTGTGTACGCAGACACACGTGTACATTCACACACTCAGCTTGGGGTGCACACACCAGGGTCCTATGTCGTGCAGGATCACCACCTGGGTGCCTGCCTGGCGGGGGCCCAAGGAGGGGACAGGACCTGGCAGGGCCCCCCATCACCCATGGGTTCCCATCTGGCGGGGATGGCCCAGGCCACCCTGAATCTCCCCAATCCCAGCTGTAGTCCAGGCTGGCTTCTCCAGGGAGAGGGAAGAGGGACAAACGGCAGACGGACAGGGCCTCACGTACGTGGCACGGTACAACTCGAAGCGGCCTTTGTCCTGGATGTGGAACATCAGGTCCCCTCCATTGAGAAACTCCATCACGAAGAACAGGTGTTCCTGGGGTGGGGAGGGCGGGGAGCAGAGGAAACGGGATGGCCACCAGGGGCAAGCCCCAACAGGAAGCAGGGGCCAACTGTGCCCGGGGAGGAGGAGGGGGAGTGACCCTGTCCTGGAAAGACCCGGGAGGGGGACACGGCCCTGCCTCAACTGGCTTGAGGAGGGAGACCACGCGCTCCCTGGGGAGCCTGAGTAGAAGACGCGCCCTGGGGAACTAAGGGGCCGCTACAGTGGGAGGCTGGGCACCTTGGACTGGAAAGTGCAGTAGAGGTGGGTGAGGAAGGGATTCTCCCAGGCAAGCGCCAGCACCCGCTTCTCCACCATGGTGCATTCCACGTCATCATCGATCAGCACCACATCCTTCTTGAGGGCCTTGATAGCGAAGAACTCCTTTTTGTTCTTGAGCTCTGCCAGGAGCACCTGCCAGTAGGGGAGAGTGCTAAGCAAGGGGAGGCCAAGCCAATGGTTGGGTGCCACGGTCCCGCCCCCTGACTCCCGGCCTCTGCACCCAACCAGGAAGAAGCCAGGTAAGTTGGGAAGCAGGGGCCCGAGTTCCTGGGCCCGGGCCCCTGGGGCTACCCCAGGGCCTGGCAGCCCCTCACCTTTCCGAAGCTGCCTTTGCCCAGGACCTTGTGGAAGACGAAGTTGTCGATGGTACACTTGGTGCTGCCCTCCCAGATCTTGCCGTAGGTTGTGCTGTCTGCAGAGATGGTGCTTAAGACTCATCAGGTCTCTGTCTGCTAATTCCCCTCTCTCGAGGCCCAAAGGGGTTGGGGTAGGGAGGCTAAGAGAGAAGGGGCCCCCTTCTCCAGGAGAGGTGATCCTCTTAGGTCTCACTCCACAGCGGATGGAGGTGGGGTCCCATCTTGGACCTTAGTGGGAACTGGGGACTTTCCTGGGGGAAAATGGGTCCAGCTTTACCTGGGCCATCATCTCCAGAGATTCCTGGTTTCTTCTCGAAATTCTGGTAGATTCCAACGGGCTCTGACTCTGATTCCTTTCGGGAGGATCTCTGGGGGGAGGGGGGCGTTGGTCATGCCACTGTCAGAACTCCCAGACTAGAGGGGGGATTCTGACCATCCGTGACTCTACGCTCAACGCCAGCGGGGGACAGTCTGCGACACCCCACCCCCAAGCGGCGCACAGGCATGCACACACTTCCGAAGCACAGGACGCCTGGTGATCTGAGGGCACTGATCACAAGGGGAAGTTTTGAAAATTGAATACCAACTTCCCAAGCATTTAACCAGAAGATTTTTATTTGTGTTATTGTCATTTGTGATTGCCTCTCAGATTCACCTTAAAGTTTAGTGGCATTCCTTGGGTCCCCCTCGCACCCCCAAACACTTTCAGTCCCACAGTGCCAACCCCGCAGTCCTCCAGGTTCACCCTCAAGGAAAGAACTGCTTGAAAATCCCATTTCTCATGAGAATAAGCTCCTACCTAATTCTTGAACTAGATTCTCCAGAAGAGGGGTCTTGGATAGAAACGTCCCCCACTGTGGTTCCCCAAGAGGGGTGTGAGCCCTGCAGACACTCCCCACGCCCTGGCCCTGCTATCCTCTCTATGGGGCTCCACAGGCCTGCCCACCTGGCTGACTTGGTTCAACGCCTCAGCCAAGAGCTTCTGGTTGATGCCGCAGAGGTTGGCCACCTTCTTCTGGCACTTGTGATGCACATTCATGCCACAGTCTGGGGTGAGGGAGAGGCAGCCATCAGGGCCCGTCCAGCAGGGCCAGCCGGGCAGCCATCAGGCCCCAAGGGCAGGAAGGGGTGGAGAGAGCAGGGGAAAAAAAGGCTTTGGTGTTTTGGGATCTACTGGGTTTCTCGGCTTTAGAAAGAAATAAATAAATGGATTCGCAGGCATCACGAGCTCTTCCAACCTTTGATTCTTTAAATAAGAAAAAGAAAGTAGAACATATGGGGCCTAATTCTAAGCCCGTCGAAGAATGCCTGGGCCAACCCAGACAAGTGACTTTCCCTCGGGCGTCTCTTGCCTCTCATCTGTCACTGAAGCATGGCGCTGAGGGATGGGTCTTGCCGCTAGCCTGTGGCAGGCCTTAGCTAAGCACCTTCTGCTCCCGGGCCCCTCAGTGAGTGGGTCCTACTTTACTTTTTTTTTTTTTAATTTATTGTTACATAGTAGAACTGGGGTGTAGGCCAGAGGTGTGGGGGTGAGAGGATTCACTAGAGACAGAGTGGGGAGCAGAACAGGTGGATTTACTGAAATACACTGCTGAGGGGAGCAACAGGCAAGACAGGAGAGGTCTGCGGGCCATATGTAGGTCAGCTCCCTGGCCGGGGATCGAACTCAGGACATAGTGGTGACAGCGCCGAGACTTAACCCCTAAGGCCACCAGGGAGGCCCTGGTCCTACTTTACTCCTACCCCATTTTACAGCAAGGACACTGAGCTCAGAGAGGGGGAGCAGTGGTCAGAGAGCAGGTAAATGTGGGGCTAGTCATCAGCGGGGTAGCCAGCCCAGCCTCGCCCATGTGAAATGCCTGCGGGAGGGGGCAAAGGCAGCACTACTTACCTGGAGCACCCCTGGGGGGCCCTCCCACCCTCACAACTATCCCAAGCGGGGGGCACGCACCTTCACACTTTAATCCCTGCTTCACCAGCCCCCAGAGCAGGCTGCCACAGTGGTCACAGAAGTTGGGGCTCATGTAGGTGTAAACCTTGAACCGGTGCGGCATGTCGATGTTGAAGCGTTCTTTCTGGAACTGAGGGGGTGGGAGGGAGGTTACAAATCAAGGCTCACGTGCCAGCTTCCTCAGCCTCTGGCTTTCTGCAAGAGGCCCAAGACGGATTCACTGGGAGCTGGGAAATCCAGGGGCCCAAGGAGCCAAGCCGGAGGACAAGACTAAGAAAATCAGGGAGGAAGGGTGAACCGCCCAGGGAAGGGGTGGGGAGAGCCCAATTCCCTCCCACCTGACCAAGCCCTCCCGACCCCGGGGCCCAGGGCCTCACTATGGTGTCCCGGCTGTTGGCTGCCGTGCCGGTGCACCGGCCGATGATCTTGTCGATGCATTTCTTGTGGATGGCAGCGTTGCATTCTTGAGGAGGCAAAGGCAGGAGGGGGATGGGAAGGCACCGGGAGGGGCAGAGGCTGAGCTGGCGCTTGCTGGCCCAGTCCAGCCCTCTATACAAAGCCACAGTTCTCCCTGACCGCCCACACCCTTGCCCCACAAAGGCCTTGGGCCCAGAGCTTGATTTTTCTCTCATCGAACCAGCCCCAGCAGGCGGAGCCTGGTAAGGATGGGGCAGGGAAGACAGGCCAGTCTGGAAGGTAGCAGAGATTAGGGAAGGCTCAAGAAGTCCTTCGAGGGGAGAGGGAGAAGGGATGGGTGTGCAAGAACTAGAAGCAGGGAGCCCTCTTTCTCTCTTCCATGCACAGGACAGCACATAGCTCCGAAGTTCTCTGTCACACAAATGCACACAGGCATGAGGCGTGAGGTGGTGTGGGAAGGTGGTTATGAGCTCTGGAGCCAGATTACTTAGATTTGAATCCCAGCTTTCCCACCTCCCAGCTGTAGGACCTTGGGCCACACCACCTCACACATGCACCATGGCTGAGAAGGAGTGCCATACACGTGTGCCCACGTGTGCACCCAGATGCGCACTCCTCTGAACAGAAGCGCACGTGCAGGGTGGGGGAAGAGCCCTGAAGTGTAGCACGGGTTGATCTCTGTGTAAAGGCTCCACTGAGGCCCATCTCAGCCTACCAGAGTGATATCACTAAACACGAAGAGTTGGGAAGAGATATGCAAACTGGCTTTCGAGGGCCAGCACCGGCCAGCCCCAGCACTCACTGAGCAGAGCTGCCGTACACACATACACTCTCACGTGCCAATCTCCCATGCGCACACTCAAGCACAGAGCCCTTCATCCAGACACGCAGTCCCAACACAGGGGCACAGGCTTTCCTGTGAACTGGTGGCACGTTTATGCACACATATGTGTATGAATTGAGTGGTGGGGACACTTACGCCTGCATTTGTAGCCTTGCTTGTTGAGACCCCTGAAAGGCAAATCCCAGCGAGGTAAGCCTGAGGGGTGCTTGGATGTGGGGGCACCACTCCCAACCCTGCCGCCAACATGCCCCTCGGCAGGCACAGCCAGACCTCACCAGACAAAGTCTTTGCAGACCGAGCAGAAGGTGGGCTGCCCGAAGAAGGTGGCGATGAACTCGTGGTTCTTGATGTAGTGGATCTTAGCCTGTTTGATGGCTCCCCGGCGGATCATGGTTGTAAACTTGGCCTCGTCTTCACCCCGAATTGACTGCTTGCAATCTGGGGTTGTGGAGTGGTGAAGTCAGTCCCAGCTCCAGGGTCTGGAAGGGCACCTCTCTGCAATCCCTCCCAGGTGTCCCCCTAAACTTCCATCCTGGCTCAGGTCTCCAAATGTACATCCCAGCCCGGGGAGCGAGGGCCTTACCTATGTCTTCCAGGAAATACTGCACGGACATCAACACCTTGGCCTGGGGTTGCAGGTCCAGCTACAGGGGTGCAGAGGCAGAGGTCAGCGAGGGCGGGCCCAGGCCAAGGCCCACTGGGAACCCGGCCCCATGGCTGGTCCCGCACGGCCCAGGGAGTCCTGGCACCCTAGCCAGATAACTACCCGCCCAGAGTGAGCAGGGACCCGCCCGTGAGCCCCGCCCCCGGCCCAGGGGTATTATTACATTGGGGAAGTGAAAGGATCCAGCCCACACCCAGCCTGGCCTTATGGCCTGGGAACAGAGTGGGAAGGGAAACTCCCCACCCCTGCCCCGGCTGCCCCCTTAACAGAGACCTTAGAAGGAAGCCTCCCTCCCCCCCCCCCCCACGCAGACACAGACACACACACTGGCACACCCTGCCGATCTGTCTGCGCCGGGGGCTCTGCTCATCTAGTCTCCTCACACGGCTCAGGCTGGTTCTGAGGGCTGGACCCCCACACCCCCAGAACCCCGGCCCGCAGACAGACCTCGTTCCTTGGGAGAGGGGACAGAGAGCACCGCAAGAGTCTCTGCTCGACTGGCCGAGGGTCAGTGCAGTCCTGGCCCAGCCCCTCACCCCTTACTGGAGGCTGCCCAGAGTGCCTGCTGGCTACAGAATCTCGGGAGAACATCTCGGCTGAGGCGGCGCAGGTGACCCCGGGGCGGGGAATGCTCTGGCGCTAGGGACACAGAGCCGCAGGCGCGCTCAGAGTCAGAGTGGGTGTTCGGAGTGGGTGGGCCTCAGCCTTCCGCTCCTCCCACTCCTTGCTGTTGGAGACCTTAACTGTTGTTCCCCCACGTCAGCCGGGGCCTGGAATACTGCAGTTTCCAGAGAGATCGGGGAACAGAGTGTGCCTCAGAGAGGGGACCCGGTGTCCGCTGTGGGACTGGGACACACCCTCATGCAGTCCGAAGCACCTGACACTGCGCAGACGCCACCTGCACGTCTCTGAGCGACAGGAAGCAGCTCCGTCGGGAGGACGGCTCACTGGGGCACCTCCCGGGCATCAGGCGCTACGAGCAGCTCTCCGTGGACACTGCTCGTCTCACCCAGACAAACAGCCCAGCCGGAGGGTTTGCAGATTCAGATAAGGGCTCAGAAAGGCCGTGACTTACCTGACTGCAGAGCGGGGATTTGAAACCGGGCTGCCGCAGTGCCTAGCGCAGGACTGGCGCCCACTCACTATGCCGCCCGTACCCGCTCTCACGACACACGCGCACCCCCACGGGCCCGCAGCTGGGGAGCCCCTCACCCAGAACTCAGCCTTGCCGTTGTTCTTCTTGCAGCGCTCCGCCAGCACCGACACGCCCACCGTGACCTCGGACACCGGCTCCTCTGCCGCCCGCATCAGCACGATCTGGATGACGCGGCCCTCGTAGATGTGGGCATCGAAGGTCGACTTCCACTCAGGGTACATGGTGGGCTTCTTCTGCACCAGGGTCTTCCCACGCTCTGCAACGGCCGGCGGCAAGGTCAGGCCAGGGCCCCTCTGCCGCTCCCTCTGGGCTTCCCAGAGACCGAGTCTCCCTTCCCCAGCCTTCATACCTGTGGGGTGCCCCCTAGCCTGCCTCATCTTACCCACGCCTCACTCCAGAACACACAACTGCCATAGCTCCTCTAGAGCACCCCGCTAGGGCCCACCTCGAGACCTTGCTCCCGCCATTCCTCTTCCTGCGACCCTCTTCCTCCAGCCCCAACTCTTTTTCACCAGCTTCCCTTACACATCACGCAGCGAGCACAGGCTGAGAGCGCCCACAGGCCAGCCACGGACTGGAGGTGCGGAACGTGGTGAAAGGAGAACTTGCACCTGGTGCCTGTCCCTCTCAGAGACATGAACCAAGTGAGCCCTCACACACACACTAAATCACAGACACGATGAGGCTGAGGCCAGTGGCTCTAGCCCCACCTTGACTGGGTGGTCTGCCCCAGCCTGAGGATCAGGGCAGACTTCCTGGAGGAAGGGACAGCTCAGTTGAGAACTGAGCGCTGAGCCAGGCGGTCACCAGGTAAGGGGGTAAGACAGAAAGAATGGCGTGAAATGTTAGCCTCTTCCAGGAAGACCTCTTGGACTCTAGTCTGAGACGGTGCTTCCCAAGGGCCTCTCAACCACAGACCTCGTTGTCAGGGTCCCCTGACTCCTGAACCCCACGAGGGCAAAGCCAAGTCAGCTCAGGAGCATGGCAACATCCTCAGTGCCAATGCAGGGCCTGGCACAGATGGGCACAGGGAAATTGCTGGGGAAACAGCCAGTGCCGGAGGGCCTAGAAGCGCTCGGCAGCCTCTGCTGTCCTGCACCCACAGCTGTGCTGGGCAGGGACAGGATGAAAAGATCCCTCAGGGGTTCTAGAGGATTAAGGCATGGCCGCCTCCAGCACGTCCCCTAGGCCCAGATTCCCAGCCCCGTGTTGCTGCCGGCTCACCAGGCCCGGCCTCGGCCCTACCTGTGCTGAGTGCCTCCTTCATCCTCACTGCGCAGAAGGGCTGGCTCGCCTCCTCTGCGGGCTCCAGGGAGCCCAGCTCATAGGAGTTGAAGGCGATGCGCAGGAAGGGCGCCATGGTGTGTCCTGCAGCAGGGCTGTTTAGACAGAAGGGGGGAAGCTGGTCAGCAGGGCAGGGCCAGCCACGGGAGGTGCCAGGGTACCTGTTTCCCCTGGGGCTCTCACAGCATGGAGTTTGGCCCATGTGGTGTTTGAAATGCACGAGTCCTAGCTGTCAGTGCTTTCTGTCTGGATTTGTGTCATCCCACAAATAGCCAGCCAGCACTGGGATGGCTGCCCCCTTTGTGGGCACCCCTGGCAGTCTACTCAAGGCCAGAGGCCCCCTTGCCACGCTCTAAAACCTACCTGGGCCCTGGAAGCATGAGTCTGTGGCCCCTGAGTCATTCATCTGGGGAGTCATTCACTACCACCTTTAATACCCAGTTGGCGGCACGTCTCCTAGGTGCCGAGCAAATCACGGCTATGATGTGCAGGATGCCAGGTGGGCAGGACAATGCCTTCTCCTGCCCTTGCAGCCTTCCTGAGTCGTTCTTCACTCTACCCAGGCTGACAGAAGGGCAAAGATGAGCACCCCCACTTTAAAGATGAAGGAGCTCAGACCCTAAAGCTGGGATCCCACTAATTAAGCAGGTTTGTGTCCAGGACCCAGGCAGTGAACGTGCTCCCGACCCCCTCGCCCCCCACCCTGCTCTCACCCCACTGCAGTGGGTCTGACCTCTGAATCGAGGTCCCTGGGGAACAGGTGCTTCTCACCATCCAGAAGGTTGCCTCATTTGCACACTAGCTCTTTGTTATCGCAGATAAAAAGAGATTTCATGTTTAATGTTATGCAGAATGAGCTTTTTAAACACACGGGTCAGTCACACACTTCATCGGTCTTCAAAGCTCCTCAACTCAAGGATCACCTCAGATGACCACAAGGGTCTTTCAGGTTGTCTGGGAGGAGGACACGCACATGGTAGGTCCACACGAGCACATCATACATGTGCGTGGACACCGGCTCTAGCCTCTGTAACCAAGGTTGAACGAACACGCACCGAGGGGCGTGCGCACATGTGTTCACTCCCTCCAGAACATAAGCCACATGGAGGCAGGTGCAGACGTGCGCCCCGCACCCCCCACACGTGTGCACTCGACATAGGCCTTGTCCCCAGAATGGCTCCCTGGCTCCTCCACAGGCAGCCAGAGAAGGAGCCGGGTCTGCCGGGAGCTCCCTGTCCAGATGAGCTCACAGGAAACACTGACCTCAGCCTGCAGCCCAGCCCAGGGGCCCGGCCAATCCTCGGAGGCCAGCAGCCAGCGGACGAGGGAGGGGCCAAGTGGGGCAGACACCTCCACATCCCCAGCCAGGGCCTGTCTACAACTCGAAGGGGGTGAGTTGGGGCGCAAACTTACACTGAGCATGGGTCCCAAAGCCTTTAGCCTGAGACCAGGAAGGTCAGCCCCAACGCTCCTCCACCCCCCAACCCCTACTTCTGGGCAGGCAGGGAGCTGTTGCAAGCTCCTCCCTGGGCTGAGCACACATGAGAGCGCATGTAGGTGAGTGTGACAGTGCACGTGGGTGTGAATGCACAGTTGTGGAAATGTGTGTGCCTGTGAGCAGGTGGCACAAGGTGGGCACTCAGTTACAGAGTGCAAGTACGCTCCATGGGGCTGGTAGGAACACGTGCAGGAATTTGGGAAGTGTCCCAAACCCTTGGGCAGAAAGGGCATCATGTCCCTCCTGCCTGGCCTACGGTCCAAGGTGTGGGGCGCTGGGGTGAGTGCTCCCTGGGGGGCCCAGGGCACATTTCCCACTGGTCAGCATGCCCAGAGCCCGACCCCCGCAGACGCAGTGCACCTTCATGCTTCCCAGCAGGACAGCCCTGAAGCACGGGTGGGTCCTGATGCCCTTTCTCAGGGCTTTGGAGGATGAGGGGCAAGACTGGCAGGGACGAAGGAACGTGCTGCAGGGGGCCAGGCTCATGGGAGAGAGTGGGCAGGACAGCCTCAGATGGCAGGTGATGACCGAACTTCCCTGACATCAGCGGTTTCTTAACTCTAGGACTCCGTGAACCCCATCTTCTGGAGGAGGGATGGTCTTTGGAAAAGGGTTGCCGTTGTCAGGGTGATGAGAATATGTGTAGGACGAGAGCCAACATCGCCCACAGGCCTCAGGACGGCGTCCTCTTACCGCTGTCCCCCCTCTTGCTTCCACCCATCTCTCACCTGTGCACCTCCCTTCCCAGTGCACAGAACACACTCACATCCACACCGCAGCTCTCCCGTCCATCCGAGAGCTGGGGAAGACAGCCCTGCAACTGGCCCCATTCTCAGGGAGAAGGACTCGCCGCTGCACTACCTAAGCAGGGGTGCCACACACTTGCACACTAGCTCCCTGTGTCCCCTGAACCCAGCCCAGATGGCCGTGGGCTCCGCGGCCACCGCTGCCTCAGGTCCCCCAGAGGAGCTGTCCTTGGGGATGGCCCCAGGGCTGTGTGGAGGAGACAGGGGTCCGGGAAGCCCCAGGAGGGTGAGGAAAGGCAGCCTCGCGGGGCAGAGACTGCCCGTCAGGCCTACCCTCCAGCACTCCATGTCACACCAGAGCAGCTGCTGCTCAGTTATTAGCCGCTGGAGGGAAACCACAACCACAACCCTGGCCCTGGCCCCACACTGCAGAGCCAGGCTACAGCGCCGTGAGGGGGCCCCGTGGGCGTGAGGGCTGCTCTGAGGCCACTCAGCAGTAACCCTCTGATCGGGTCACCCAGCCCCAGCTTCCTAACACCAAAACCAGGCCACGAGTCCTACCACCAACCACAGGTTCTATCACCTCCTCCACCCCCAGTTGCGCTGCCAGGACCCCAGGAGGGAGACGACCACCATGAGCTGGCATCTTCCACGGGTCCATCGCTTTCATCGAGGGAGGTGCTGGGCTCCTGTACACAGATCCCTCCCTGCCCCGGGGAGCTATCCTCACCCACTCACAGTGTCTGAACACCTGTGAGAAGGCCAGGGGGTGAAGAAACAGCACAAAAGCAAGGTGTGCTGACTATTTATAGTCCCCCATGCAAATAGGCCTTGGCCCACAGGCCCCAAAGGAAGGCCCCTGGCTCAGCCTGACATGGCTGCTATATAGGGCCGCGGAGGGGGCAGAGGCTCGACCCCACGCACAGCTCTGTGGGGACCAGTGCCTTGGTGCCAGCTGCCTGTGGGTTCCTAGTCTCTATTCTCCTGCCTCTCCAAGCCCACTCTTCCAGCCTCTGGCAGAAGCAGCCCTGTGAACAGAGAGGCCTGCGCTCAGAGTCAAAGTGTCTGGGTGTGAATCTAACACCCCAACTTGTAAGGATGGTCTTTTTTCTGAGGCCAACAACATACCAGATTAACCCTAGAGTGGCTTTACTTTACTTCACCCCCACGCTAATGAGGACAGGCTCAGGGAGGCCAAGTGTCTTGCCCAAAGTCACACAGCCAGTAAGTGGTGGAAGAGGATTTGTATCTAGGCCTGCCTGATACTGCAGCTCAAGTTCTTTCTGGCATTCCGTGTCAGGAAAAAGAGATGAAGGGAACTGGGTAGAAGTGGAGACGTGTGTGACGTGTGTGACCGGCATAGCACACACAAACACACTCAAGAAGACAGAGGGAATAACGGAGGTAGGGCCCCCCTGTGCGTGACCAGAATCTACCCATTTGCCCCCTCCAGGCTGCTCACAGGTGTGACCTGGAGGATTCCCCGCCCCTCAGTATAACAAGGGGGTATAGACCCCTGACCTGCTACAATCCCCTTCCTAAATCCCAGCCCCTCGGGCTAGCCTCCCGTTCTGAAAGTCTGGGAAGACATGACGATATGGACACCAGCCCCAGGAGATGTGGGCTGCCTCGCAGCCTGCCCTGCGCCGCAGCCAAGGGTAAGGCCAGGCCGAGCTGGCCAGGCCGGGGCAGGCGGGCCTTCCTCCAGGGCAATGGGAACCTGCTCCCAGCCGGTCCAGGCAGCCGGCGGGCCCGACCTCCAATTGACCGCAGGAACCTTGCCGCTCACAGCTCCCAGGGCAGGGGACAAGCACACGTGCTGCACGTCTATACTTGGGCACGTGAGCACTTTCCAGCAAAGGGGGTCGGGGTGGAGGGTGGGGACATGCCCTAAGGGGTGCCAGTAGGCACAGGAATGTATTTTCTAATTTTTTCCCAACTATCACGTGTAACTTGTTTGATGACTTTAACTTTGTTGAAGGTGAGAAATATACCCAACGAGCCAAAATAGCTCCAGGGAAGGGCCTTCGGAGACAGACATGCCCATCACCAATCTGTACGAGGCAAAATCAAGGACAAGGTCCTGCACTGAGGGTCCCCTCCACCCCAACTGATTCTGGCATTTGATTCTGCCTCACGGGTCTCGGGGTGCTATTCCCCTGGGCAGAGAAGTACAGTGGAGAGTAAGAAGAGAGACTTTGGCCAGACTCCTGGGGACTGTGTTCAAAGGTGAAAGGAGGCTCCCTCAGAAACAAAAGGGGGCGGACTGAGGTAAAGCAGAGTAAGAGTGAGTGGAGATCCGAGATGGCTGAGGCCCCCAGTGGGTCTGAGGTGTGGCTCCCTTTATTGGCCCCTGAGGAAGTGGGGGTGAACTCTTCCTGGGCAACTCTCTCCTACACTCATCTGCCCGGTTTGGGGGCTGGCTCCTGCCACCTCCCCAAGGAAAGTACCACTTGCTGCTAGTCAAAACTGGGTGGCAGTGACAGCAAAGCAATGTGAGAGGTGTGTGCCTCGGTCATCCTAGGTTTGCAAACCTTGCCTGGAGAGGAGCTTGGGATCTAGCCTGCATTGTACCTGAGGGATGAATGAAGGACAAGGCATGTGAGGCCCAGGCAGGGGGAGGGAAGGAGCCTGAGAGGCAGTGCGACTGCAGGAGGGAGCAGGGCCAGCCAGGCGGGAGTTGCAACAGAGCAAGGGTACTGGGTGTGGCAGAAGCTGATGGGCTGGGCAGGCAGGCAGTGGCGCCTTGCTGGAAAGCTGGCCTCCCCAACAGCCTTCCCAGAAGCAAGTCAAGGAAGCAACAGGGGTTTCATAACCCAGGAAATGGGCTCAGCTAGTGGGGAGGCGGTGGGGGAGGGGAGTGCTAATGAGACCCTCCCAAGCACCAGCCATGTGCCCAGCTGTCCCGAGGGGAGGGCATGCAGCCATCTGAGGTCAGAGTCAGGTTCCAGGGCAGGGGGTGCTCCTCACATCTGCTTCTCCCTAGACTAGCAGCTCACCCCCAGCTAGAGGGCCCGCTTGCCCCTTTCCTGTACGCATGTAGACCCACCACGACTGTGGACTCTCCTCCCCTTCTCTAGGGGCCACTCCTTGGTCCCCCCCCCCCCATTCTCCCCACAGCTGGGAACCTCCTGGGTTCACACTTGAAGAAAGTCCACATCTAGGTTGGCCCCTTGAGTCTCACTTCTGGCTACTCTGTGAGCGCGGGCCTCCCTTCAAGCCTGTTTTTGCACATGCTGCCCCCTCAGCCAGACTGCCCTCCTTGGTTCCTACCTATCCTTCTAGACAGCTCTAAGGGCCAGCCCTGGAGGAGCCTTCCCCGCTCCCCAGGAAGCCAGCTGCTCCTACCCAACCTGTCCCCACAGGTAAGCTGTGCAGGTGTCGCAGTGTGGGGGACCTGTGTCTGTTATGTGGGAGGGGGCTGTTTCGCTCTAACTCAGTCTTCTCAGTTCATTTTTTAAAATGTTTTTAAAGATTTATTTATTTACTGATGCATACAAACTGGGGTGTAGGCCAGAGGTGTGGTGTGGCGAGAGGATTCACCAGAGACAGCGGGGAGCAAAACAGGCAAATCTGCTGAGGGGAGCAGCGGGCGAGGCAGGAGAGGTCTGTTGCGCCATGTGGGAATCTCCCTGGCCAGGTATCGAGCTCACACTGCAGTGGCTGCAGATAGCTTCATAGTGCTGAGACGTAACCCGCAGCGCCAAAAGGGAGGCCCCAGTCTTCCCAGTTCTGGCTGCACATCTAACAGTCCCGGGAACTTTCAACGATCCCACTGCCAGGCCCAGCCCATGGAATCTAATGGGAATCAGAGGTAGGTTCAGGCAGCATGAGTGAAACTTTTACAATTGCAAAAGGGATGGTAATACCCTAAGAGCCAGTGAAAGCTGCGAGGCTTTCTCCCAGGAAACACATCCACGTGGCGACATGATTCTGCACATGAAGGAGTGGGGGCTATGGATCCCAAGGGCCCAGCTGGGTCACAGGTCACCCAAACCTCCTCAGGTCCAGTCAGCAGCTCTACAGTGACAAGCCATGCCAGGCCCATGAAATGCACAGGCTGCTTAGGGGCGGACACATAAACATCATCACAAGGGAGGGTAAGAACACATACCACTTGGGCAGTGAACGGGAAGAAGGGAGAGGGGCTGGAGAAGAATAGGGGCTGGAGGGCCTGTCAGCCACAGTGAACAGGCAGGGCTTCGACCGAAGGAGGAACGGGGGGCACAAGCTGCACCGTCCAAGGGCCTGGCAGGGTCCGAGAGGCCGTGGGACCCTGGCTGTCCCAGACTCACACCCACCTTTGCCAGCATGGGTAGGGGTGGGACCTCCTTGGGGGCAGAGCCCACCCAGACAGAGTCTGGAGTCTAGCCTTAGGAGGGGGACGCCCTCGGCATGGCCAGAGGGCGGGCCCTCGATACCTGAGGGAGGAACAAGGGCGCCTTCATGGCAGAGCTGAGGACAAGGGGGCCTCTATGCAGTCGGGATAGGGGTACGTCAGGGCTTCTCCTGGAAAAACCACACACGTGTGCACATTAGCGCACACCCACCAACCCAAACAGTCACACACGGGGCGCGCTGCTTGCAGTTGGACACGGGCCACAGATACACACATACCCCTGTGATGACTCAGGACGCCCACTGAGAAACACCTCGACTCGCTGCTCTCACATGTCAGTCCTCTCGGGCCCACACGGCCACAACAGGGCACGAGCACGCATGTGCACTCACAGCAGAGCGCGCGTGCGACAGAGTTCCATGAACACACAGGCACGGAGGCACTCCAGGCCCGCTCAGAGGGAAGCACAAGTCTGGAAGGACCCAACTTTGCCAACTTTGCTGGCACCAGCAAAGTTCAAAGGAGCCCCTGGGGCGCAATGGCAGGGATGGGGTGGGGAAGGGCAGCTGGTGTCAGGCAGGCTGGACATCTGCAGGAGGGAGGGGGAGAGAGCTCCTCAGGCCCAGAGCAAAGTGTGAAGTCAGCTGAGAAGAGGCTGGGGCCACAGGCGGCAGTCCCAGGCCTGGTGCCCTGGAGAAGGGGGGTTTGTATCTGCGGGGAGGGGCGGCCCTGGGAAGATCTCACCTATGACCTCCTGAACTCGACTCCCTGTGCAGAAGCTGACAGGTGAAGCAGTTCACCAGAAGCCACAGAGCTAACGGGCAGCTCCTGGGGGGTGGGAACGGCTCCTCCATCAGCCCTGCAGAGATGGGCCCCAAGTCCACGCCTCACCCTTCTCCCTGCACCCACAAAGGTTCCCTCCTAGAGTCTTCAAGACTTTCCAGACTGTTGGCAATAATCTTTGTGTGTGGGAGAAAGTGAGATGGCCACCGAAGGCTTGTGCCCTCCGTTGCAGCAAGCGGGGCAGTGATGGGCCAGGCCACTGGAGGCGGGGTCTGGGAGTGGGTCCTGGTCAAGCTGGGTGCCCTGCAGGCTGGCCTCAAGGGGCTCTGACATCCTCACCTCTGAAAGGGCAGGAGGATGTGCTGAGTCCAGGACCTGGCACCGAAGCAGCCACCACGGTCCTCTCCGCACGGGCCCCATCATCCATTCCTAGTTGTCTCTAAGGATCGGGACTTTCAAACTTCTTTGTATCAGTGGCAAGGGGTCTCCCGCAAGCCACTCAGCCCTTCTCTGGTTTGCTGCTCTGGAAAGAGAATGAACTGAGCACAGGAAGCCGAGTCCACTGGCCGTCCCTCGCAGGGCCTGAGCCTGCCTGCCTTGACAATGGAGATTCCGAAGCTTTCTCTAGCCCTGACACTGGAAGACCTGGCTCTCCTCCTACTTTCACCCCACCCGCCGCTGGCAGCCCAGGCCCCAGTGCCACAGCCCACACCAAGCGGACATCTGATCCAGTCTCGGGCCTTGGGGACCAGCTGCTCCCTCAGCCTGTTTACCCAACACAGCCATAGACATGATCCAAAGCTTCCGGAGTTGTTGTGAAAACAGTGGCTCAGCCACCACAAGCTTGCCCTCCTGGGCACTTTGGCAGGGACCTTCGCGGGACGCCAGCCTGACCTGTACCCAGGGCCTCCGCGACTTCCCCAGCATGGCCTGCTGAAGCCTCCCCTCGCTAGTTCGGCTTTACACGCTGTATCTTGACTCTTGGGTGTCCACTCTCAGTCTAGAGCCTCCGAAACTCCAGGGTCACAGACCCACCTTCCCCCTCCACCTCCCCACTGTAGAGGTGCTCAAAAAGGTGCAAACCACCCTACCAATATTCCCCGGGGCCAGGGCCCCTCATCTCCTAGCAGCATCAGCTCACCCAGTTGCTGGGGTCAGACGCCTGGGGTGAAGGGGAGGGCATGTTGCCACCCATCACTCCTGCCCGACCCATGTCCCTTCTGCCCCCGCAGTCCGTAAGCCCTGTCTCCTCTCCTCCCGCTGCCCCACCCTGGCCCCATCACTTCCCAGCCGCCATACCTGCCCATTCCGGCCCACATAGTCCCTCTGCCCCAGCAACTTGATGGCCTTTTAAGACAGTAAAGCAGATCTCAGCAGTCACCACCTCCTCTCCCCACTCCTCCCCCACCCCCCGGGCTTCCAGCATTTCCCTTTTCCCCTCTGATTTTCCCCCAGACTCTTCTCCCTGGCCCACCCCACCTAACCTGCCCCTGTGACCTCCCGCCCCACTCTGTCCCAGCCGCAAGGGCGCCTTTCAGTTCCTTGAACAGACAAGTTCTTTCCCACTCCGGAGCTCTGCACTTGCTGTTCCATCTTCCCGCTCTCTCAAAATACACACTGGCTCCTTCTCAGATGGCCACTTGCTAATTTGCCCATTTCACACATGAGGCAATGGAGGCTCAAAGCAGTTTAGTCCCTGGCTCAAGAACATACAACCAGTTAATAATAAGCAAGGAGGGCCTCCCTGGTGGCGCAGCGGGTTAAGTGTCAGTGCTTTGAAGCTATCCATAGCCACTGCAGCACAAGTTCAATCCCCAGCCAGGGAGCTTCCCACAAGGCTCAGCAGACCTCTCCTGTTTTGCCTACTGTTCCCCTCAGCAGTGTATTTCAGTCGATCTGCCTGTTCTTCTCCTCACTCTGTCTCTGGTGAATCCTCTCACCACCCCACTCCTCTAGCCTACACCCCAGTTCTTGTATGCATAAATAAATAAATCTTTCAAAAAAACATCAAGCAAAGATTCGAACACAGGTATCTGATGCTTGTGGAAGTTTTGCTCCTAATCCTTTAGGATGCCCTTGCACTCCTAGCCCCAGCCTCTGTCAACTCCCCTGACCCAGCAAACTGCACCACCATCATCACCACTCTTCAACACCTAAGACCCAGAGCCTCTTGATCCTACACAGTGAAGGCTAAAGCTCAGCCCAACCCTCACTAGGCTGACCTGCTGTGTGTCCTTAGGACAGGCGGGTCCCTGCCAGCAGTGGCTATGAGTCAAGAAGGTATATATGGATGTGAGGACTTCTAGCTCTCTGCGCCCCCTCCCCCGCAGCCTCCATCAGCCCTACATGTCCGCCCCCTTGCCCAGTCCAAAGGCTCCAGGGGTTTGAAGTGTAGGCAGGCTGGCAGGGGGGCTCACCACCCACCCCCTCATCGCCAGCTACAGCTTCTCCAAGCCCAGTGTCCTGCAGGGGGCCAGAGCAGAGGAAGGGGCCCAGGGGAGGCCTGAGGGGGCAGCAGGCAGCTGCAACTGCCTCTCCTTCCCTGTATCCATTTGTCATGAGATCTATTTTCTCCCTCTGAAAGGGAGTGAGGGGGAGAAGAGCAGGAGGGGTCTGGGCCGATGTGTGGGCACAGCTGCTCCACCCTGGAGCTCCTCTTCAGAAGACACAGAGCCTTTTGAACCTCCAGAAGCTCCCCACCTGCAGCACTGCGGCCAGAGGCAGAATGAGGGGAGAGAAGGAGCTGGCTTCTCAGGGGTCTCTGCAGCCCCCTGGCCCTGGGACACTGGCCAGTGACCAGCCCATCAGACAATAGCAACCCCACGTCCATCAGTAACACTTGCTGGTTTTTGAGCAGTTACCATGTGCTGGGTGTTAAGAGCTTTACATAACTATAGTTTCTACTCACTAAGCATTAACAATGTGCTGGGCACCCTGCTAACTACTTTGCATACAAGATCTGTTGTTTCTGCCACAAACCTCATCAAGGTGGATGCTATTATTGTCTCCTTTGAGGGAGAAACTGAGGCACTGGGCACCAAAACCACTTGCCCAGGTTTATTCACACAGCTGCATGGAGCTGCTTAATCACAGCGATGCAGCCCAGGGACTTCCAGTCCCACACGGGGCTGTGCCAGCCAGAGCGAACACTCTGAGCAAGGAAGGTGTCGAGCAAGGGAGGACCTGGGATGGTGGGGGCTGCAGGGGACTTCATGGCCTTAGCCCCCTCACCCCGCTCTTTGAGCATCTGTCAAGACCTGGCCAGCCCTGGCAGTGGAAAGCCTGGTCAGTCAGCCTAACCCACTGGCCAGGCGCACTCCCCTCGCAGGGAAGGCCAGGGCGGGGCGGGCCGCAGCGGAGGGCTGGTCAGTCTTACTCTAAAACCACTTCCTGGGCAGCCCAGAGGAAGTGAGCCTCCGGAAACGCCTCAGATGGATGGGCCTCTCCCCTGGGTCCAGGCCTTAGAAAGTGCACAGATGGCGCTAAAAGAAGGATCCTGCCAGCTTGCCAGTCCCCAGAGCCCAGCAGCTCCACTTCCAGGCACGGCTGCTGCACAGAACAGAGGAGCTGGCGGGCCCCCCAGGGCCGGGAAACACCTTGGTCCTACAACCACAGACAACAGCCACAAACAGCACTGGCGCCTCCCACACTTATGCCCTCCATCTCCAATGCCAAGTCCTGGTCAGGCTGTGGCCTAGGCCAGGCAGACCGGTAACTGGTGAATGCCCTGGCAGAGCCCACCTCCCAGCTGAGGTCCAGCCTCCTGGAACACCCGTGGTCACAGCCACACCTCAAACCTCACCCTCTGTGCCAGATGCAGGCTGGCTGTGACTCTGACCAACGACCCCCCTTCCCGACCGAGAATTAGCACGATGTGGTGAGTAAGGGCAGGAACCTGCGTGCAGAGGTGACTGTCTGTACGCATGTTTGCACGCGCCTGTGGACACCTGTGCATGTGTGTCCACACGGCTGGCATGTGTGTGGGCTCTCGTGAGTCTGCGGGCAGGGGGGCTTAGCGCAGCCTCAGTTTCTGTATCCTATGTGGGTATAAGCATGTCTATACTGGCTAAGTAGGAGATGTTTGAGAGGAGAAAGTGGGCTGGCTCCAAGGCTAATTAACTGAACTTCTTCAGGGGTAAGGCTCATGCTCAGAGGGTAGAACCTCCCGAACTCAGCAGAGGCCTCAGCCAGCCTCCTCCCCACTAGATGTGGGGACAGGAGACCCAGCGAAACCCTGCCTTTGTTCAGCCCCCACTCCCATCCCCAGAGGGAGGGATGTGACCTCCCAGCCTGTTCCTTCCCCAGAATTAGGCTCAGGGAGCCCAGCCCCTACCAAGATTCATTGCCCAGGATCTGCGGGTACCTGGCAGCCAGTAAGGATGGGAGGGGGGTTGATCGGTCAGAACTTCTGGAGGAAAGACAACCTTCGCCACCCTTCCCTACTGTCACTCCCGAGGTGCCAGGTGTCCTAAGCAAACCCTTCCACTACCCCCCAGAAGCTCACTCAGTGGGCTATGGACATGTAATGGGTACCTCAGGGGGCTGTTTTCATTGCAATGGGGACTGAAGGAGGCAAGGACTGCCTCAAGGGAAGGAATGTCTAGCTTTACGAGGGGCCTTCCTGAGCATTCTTCAGAGACTACTCAGCTCACACTGAGTCTGGGTCTGGGGAGGATTTAGAGTCCCTCTTCTGGCTCAGAGAGGCTGAGGAAAAGAGGGGAACTGAAGAAAGTTCAGTTGTGTCAGGAGCTGGGAGACCTCATCCCATTGCCAGCTCTGTGTCCAACCCCCCGGGGGCCCAGGGTAGACCTGCTTCCCTGTGTAAAACAAGGAGCAGGACAAGGGGCCATGGAAAAGCTGATACACACACCTTCAAATTTTGGCTCACACACCCCTTCTAACAGTGAAGCGTCACCACCCCTTGCCCCAAATCACCAGGGGCCCGGGCCTCTGAGCTCCAAGGGCAAAGTCTTCTGAGGGCAGGAAACCAGTTTCAGACAGAGAACCCTCACAGGAGACACCCCCAAGGCAGGGCAAACTGCTGTCTCCTCTGGGAGCCCAGGTTCCAGAATCAGACCAAGGATTCGACATGCCCCTGACGCCACTGGGAAGAAGGGGATGGGACCAAAGAGGAAGACCACCCTGTACAACGTCCATCTGCATAGAGGACCCTTCTTACCTGGGACTCCCAGGTCCCCCTGGCCTTTAGTCTTGGCTCCTGCAGCTGCCGCCACCACACAGGACAGGGAAGTGGGTTCACCACCCTCACCCAGGACAACTCCTAGTAAACCTGCAGGAACAAGAGAAAAGAGCTGAGCTGCGTGCTGCCAAACAGGCTCTCCCCATCGATCAGTCCTGGCATGGCTGACAAAGGGCTGGCTCAGCCTCATCTAGCTCTGAGACCTCCATCTCTTTGGACTTAGCGATTGTTCTACGAAATGAGGTTGTGGTTCCAACTTTCCCGAGCATCTGCTGTGTCCATTCTGTGCCCACACACACTCATTCTCTCTCTGTCTCTGTCTCAGCCCTCAGAGCATTTTGAGACCGGTAGGAAGGCCTAGAGACACAGCAAGAAAACTGTTTCTAAGCCCCCAGTCTGTGGAAGATTTCCCTATGGGGAGACCTACGGTGCCCTCAGTATCATCATCATGTGATCTGGGGCAACTCCTATGAACCTCGGTTTGTCTAATCTTTAAAATGGGGAGGATACATCGTCCCGAGGCTCCTCTGATGGGGCGTGCCAGCTCCTGCGCCTGAACTCACAGGCAAGGTGAGTTCAAATGAATCGGAGGTACCAAGTGAACAGTGACATTTTTTGTTCCTTGTTTTGTACCTCCTTGTCCAGGTGATTCTCACATGATTGTTGTGCCCATTACACAAGTGGAAAAGCTGAGGCCCAAGGGACCCTGGAAGGAATAGCAAAGGCAGCAAGGTGCCCTGGGGCTCCTGGCTGAAAGGCCTGAGCACATTTTCTACAGATCAGAAAAAGATCCACCCCCCCAGACATGAGCCTTCCTCTAGCTGAAGACCCCCATCGCCACTCCCTGGGGGCTGAGACACCCTCAGGCTTTATCTTTTTGTCTGTGCTTTCAATTATTTCTAATTTTAATTGAAACTCCAATTAGCTGTGCCAGTTAAATGGTGTCAGTGCCCTGCAGTCACAGCTCCAAATCACCCCCCACCACCCCTCTCTCCCCCATCACTACTGCTGAGATTGTGGGGGCAGAGGGGGCATCACGCGGCTTCACAGAGTTGACTACTAGTGGGGTCTCTGTCAGTGTCTTCCCCCCTAAACAGTCTGGTCAAAGGGACGGAGGGGCAGCAGACACACCGCAAGCAGGAAATTGGGTTGCAGACCATCTGAGATTTTGTCAGCCCCAGCTCCCAGAAGAACGAAGAGCGAACAAACAAGACTTAGCGAGTGCTAAACGCTGACTGGAGCCCAAAGCTGTGCTAAAGGACCTCCCGTCTTCACAACAGCCTTCTTCATTCTGCAGATAAGGAAGCTCGGTGTCAGAGGTCTAGCTCTGGTCTCTTGTTCTTAATAGGTACAGAGAGTTTTGGGGCCCAAGTCTTTCCTGAGTCCAGCGCCCAAGGTCTTGGTCCTAACACTACAAACCCAAGATTAGCCTCTGGTGTCTGTCAATTTTAGGGAGTAAAGAAGGTGAGAAATGGAGACCTCCCCTCATCTCCCCAGGATCCAGGGCTAGGCTTGAGCGTGTCTGTGCCCACCCACCCCCTCACAGCCTCCCACATGCTCACGCATATACCCTGCAGCTCTCACCTTCTCTTCCAGCACCTTCACCTCAGGGCACAGGCGCCACACACCTAGTTGCATCCCCTGATGCTGCTCACACCCACGCCCAAGCACTCGCAGTTCCCCACAATCCCAGTTACTCCCCCAGCACATACACTAGCAGTTTCATATAGTCAGACTGTGAGTATCCCACCAGTCATACAGCTCACACCCCGGTCTCACCCCCAGTCACACTCCTGCCACACACCAGATCCCACATACCATCTGACACCAGGTTCAGCTCTCCAAACACCTCCACACATGCCTCTCTCTTTCTCGCATTCTCTCTCTCTCATTCACACACACACACACACACACACACACACACACACCCCACCACCACCACAGCTGCCCTCTGCTGGCCTCTCCACCACCTCCCAGTTCATTTCTTAGCAGGAATGAGGAAACCCAAGGGACCAGTCCTCTCCCTCAGTGACCAGCTCAGCCTGGACAGAGCAGCTCAGTGGTCGAAGGGGGAGGAAAAATATGAGCGCACACACATACAACACGCACACGTGAGCCCGGTGGGCAGGCGCTCTAACAGCATGGACTCCCATAACAAATAACTTGAATGCACTCACGGCCACTGGGCCACCATCACACACTTAGTGTGCAACACAGGATCCTCCAGACACACACACATGGGCATACAAAGACACCTACTGAGGGAAGTCTGCTGACAAAGAACAAACCAAGGCAAAGTACACATACAGTTGCAAAGGGCACACAGAGCTTCGGGGCAACCAAAGAGACACACATAACACACAAGCAAGCCATACATGTGAAAAATGACACACAGGGCAAGTCCCAGACACAATGACAAAGAACACACAAGTAGACACAGACACACAACATGCCCAGGGGACTCGGCAGGAGACAGGGTCCATGCAAACAGGGTCGGCGCAGAGGAGACGGGAAACCCGCCCCCCTACTCTTACCAAATCCTTCTGACCAGGTTTAAGTGTCGGGCTCAGTGGAGGGTCAGGGTGGGAAGGGGGATGGCGGAGACTGGAGCCACGCCCAGCCTGGAGACAGATGGAGAGACAGACGCAGACAGACTGCCGAGACCGAAAGAGGAGATAAAAAGGAGGCGCGGCGCCGCGCGGGCCGCACGAGGCAGGGACCCAGAGGCTGGAGGCGAGGCCCGGCCCGCGCGACGGGTGGAAGAGGAGAGGCGCAGGGCAGGCAGGGGGCGGCGAGCGTGCGCCCGAAGCTCGGCTTCTGGAGGACAGGATCTAGGGGGTGGAAGGAGATGGGGTGGAAGTGGGGAGACGGGGGCAAGAGGAGGACTAAAGACAGATCGCGACAGAGGGAGGCGGACCAGGGAACACAGAGGGGTGGGGACAGATGGACCGAGCAGGGATTCCAGAGGGACAAGCGGGCGCTCGGAGGATCTGGGGGACACACAGCTGGGTAGAGGGGCCGAAAGGAGACGAAAAAGAGAGCCCCGGCCATTACCGTTGAACAGAGGGACAGACAGACGGTTGTGCGGACGCAGGCACCCGCGAGTCCCGGCGCGGGGCTAGACTTTCGCTGGCAGCAGCTCAGTTTCTCAGTTTCGGAAACGGGAACCGAAGCGGGGAGGGGGAGGGGCGGCGCGCCCTCGGGGTAGCCCGGATCCCACGTCGTCGGGGCCCGGCCCTCACTCACCTCCGGCGGCAGGGCCAGGCGCCAGGGGTCGCGGCTGCTGGGGTCCTCTGGCCGGCTCGGCTCCGGACGCGCGCGGTCTGGGGTCGGTGCTCGCCCGACCGGGACAGGCCGGGCGGCGGTGAGGTACCGCCCCGGCCTCGGCACGACGGCGGACGCCGGGGGTCGCTCGGGGGATCCGGGTGCCGCCGCCTCCAGCTCCCGCGCCGCTGCACACGGAAGTGCAAGGGGGCGGGGCGGCGCGACCTCACCCAGGTGCCGGCCCGGCCCCGCCTCCGCTCAGAGCCCGCCCCCACAGGGGCCCGCCCCTCGAAGGCTCCGCCTCCGCCCGCCGGGCTCTGGGGGTCGATCGTAGTCTCCGCGCGGGTCCCTCAGTGTCTGGGCCTCTCCGTCCGCCTGGGCACACCTCACCCCCTGCCTGCCATTAGCCCGTGCTCCAGCCCTCATAAGGGGCCCCATTTTACAGCGGAAGACGCTGAGGTCCTCCACCACCCCATTCCACCCCTATCACTCACCCCTCATTCGCAGGCCCGGGAGGCGCCTGCTGGGGGTTCCCCAGCTCTTGGCGCCTACGCCCCGGGACTCCCCACCAGCCAACTGGACCGCCTCCTCGCCTGGCCTGGCTCTTTCTCTTCCTGTTGGCTGGGGTGTAGACAGCCGGCCTCGGTGCTCGCTGCCAGGCCGGCTGGTCCTAGCCCAGCCCCGAGACTGAGCTGGGAAAACTCCAGGGCGGGAGGTTCTAGCTGCCCTGAGCTGCTGGTCAGGCATCCTACCCCACTCTCCCCAGTCCTCTGCTCTCCTGCTCCCAGTTTCCATATCTCCTCATTGCCCCTGGCAGACCCTGGGCTACTTTTCAGAGTTGGTTGTCAGGTGTAACTCATTCATTCATTCACTGAGTAGCCCCTATGCTACAGTCCCACGCGTGGGGGTAGGGGGGCAGAGATTTATTCCGCTGCGTCTACAGCTCAGAAAACCAAGTCATTGGCTCCATAAGCCAAAGAAATGAAACAGGGACCTCCCTGGTGACACAAGGGGTTAAGTCTCAGCACTATGAAGCTTTCTGCAGCGAGAGGTTGGTCCCTGACCAGGGAGCTGACCCACATATGGTGCAGCAGACCTCTCCTGCCTCACCCGCTTCTCCCCTCATTTGTGTGTTTCAGTCTAGCTGTTCTGCTCCCCACTCTGTCTCTGGCGAATCCTCTCACACACACCCCACACCTCTGGCCTGCACCCCAGCTCTTCTATGCATAAATAAATAAATCTTAAAAAAATGGAGGGAGGGAGGGAGGGAGGAAAGAAACAAATTTTCCAGAGACAAAGAGGGTTCCTGGTCCTCCTGAGGGACCAAGTTAAGGGGATGGGCTGGGATATTCCCAGCTGAGGCTCGGGGGATGGAAATAGGGAGCAATCTCTGCGGAGGCCTGAGCTGGTCAAGAGAGGCACAGCAGAGACGGGCCATGGTTAGGACTTTCGTCTTCTCATGGAGCAAGTGGTGGCAGTTGTTAAAACAGAATGGCTCCAGGGGCCCAGGGGGACTGGATGGGGCAGAGGGGCAGCCGCACTGTTTAAGTAGGAGGACCTTGGGCTGGGGAAGATGGCTGGGTTACAGGACTGGGAGAGAGGCTTGTCTAGTGAAACCTCCAGAGATGGAGAACCTGGTAGAGATATGGATCCCAAAATGCTGTTCTCATTATGAAGACAGGTTGGGGGTTTCTGGGCTGGAAAGAGAACAATTAACTTTTCCATCACAGGGGGCTGAGGGGCAGCAGGTATACTGGTCTCTGACAGCAAGGAAGGAGGACCTAATTGAAAACCAGTTAATGTCCAGTTTCCCAGTCCTGATGCTGTTCCCTACCCCAATGAAGTAAGCTCCTTCCACCAAACTGAACCCCTCTGGTCACAGTGGACTATCATTTGGGAAACAGGCCTTATGATTCTCTCCTCACAACCAGACTTTTGAACTTGCTGTTCCCACCCACCTCCTTACTCTCTAATTATCTAGGTTGTGTCCACTCAAATGCCACCCCTCTCTAATGTCCAGCTGTGAATTCATGGCACGCCCCTGAACTAAGGAACCATATTCATTAGTACATTTTGTGTCCTGGTTGCCCCCTTCACCCCCAGCCCCTGGCTTCCCTGGGGTGGGGCTGGAGAGAAAGGTGAGCAAGGTGAGTTTCAGGTGACCTTTGTCCACTTGGGATCAAACTTCCTTCCTGACTCCTCCCTCCAGGTCCAGAGTGGTCAACCCAGCCTCTCCCTGAACATCAACAACAGGCCCATCCTGTGCCAGGAACTTCTGGAAGGAGGGTAAGGGAGGGCTCACCCTTGGGGTGCTTCGGGTCCAGCCACACTCTGAAGTTCACTTTGGAAAAGTGAAAAGAATAATGGTGATCACTGATGCCACTGCCGCCCTGTGCAATTCAGTCCTTAAAGACCCTTTAGATGACGGCCTCTATAATTGCCACCCTGGGTGATGAGCTTGAAGAGTGGTGAAGCCACTTCCACAAGGGTCCTGTAAGTGGCAGAGGCAGGATTCAAACCAAGGTCATCCTGACTCCAAAGCCCACATTTTATATTGGGAGTTCTCAGTCTCAGTTATCTGACTTTGTGCCAGATAATTCTTTGTTTTAGGGCTGTCCTGTGCATTGTGGGATATTTAACACTATCCCTGGCCTCTACCCACTGAATACAATTAACACCCCTGCCCTCAAGTTGTGACAGATAAAAAAATATTCAGATACTGCTAAACAACATCCTCTGCTAACCGTTCTCTGGGGAGCAAAATCACCCCTTGTTGAGAACTGCTTTAGAGGACAGCCAGCACCAGAGCAAGGATTTTAGTTAGACACCAGGAGGCACCTTCCAGCCGAAAGTTCTTGACTTAAGACCTCAGAGACTGCAAACACACTTTGGCCTCAACTAATATTTCTTCCCTGCAGACTCCAAGGGGAAGTATGCTATACTCAGAGAAGGGCAGAGGGGCTGAGGCTATACAGCCACACTGACAAGAGCAGAAGCGGGGTGTGGGTAACTTCCCTCCAGAGATAGACTCTAGAACAAGGGCTCCAGAAAGAACAGGCTTGTGTATGATCCAGAGTCTGGGCCAAGTTTGACTGGAGCTGCTCTGCATGATGGGATTTCTCCAGGATGCTATCTCACTGGCTGAGGACAGGGTCCAGATCAGCTTGCCTCTGTGCCCCAATAACTTGCCTGTCACCGACCTACGAAGGGCCTGCTGAAGCCTGGGAGCCAGCCTTGGCTGGGTCACATGCTAGCAGGTGACCATACCTCTTTGACCCTGAGTTCTTACCTGTGAAGAGGGCCAAGTAAGAGTGAGGTGAGATGATGTGTGTCAACCTCAGCCAGTATGAATACCTGGTGAGGGTTCACTCACATTGGTTCACAAACATTGGCCAGGGTTACAGTTGTGGTCACTCCACTAAGTCACAGGCTATCAGTCTTCAAAGAGCCCTCAATTGACTCACATGACATGGGATTTAAATCACCAAACAGGGTTGGCCACAGCAGCCATGCAGAAGTGCTGCTTTCCTTTCCTCCTCCAAGTTTCAGTCCAACTGTCCCATCAGTGGTAGCACTGGGCAGTGCCACACTGCTACCCCCCAATATCCATCCAGGGCTGTTCCTCTGCTGATTGCTTGGAGGCTTTGTTCAGAGGAGCTGACCCCGCAGTTCCTACCCCACCCAGGAGCCATGAGCCCTGAGGCCCCTAGGCCCTGCTGCAGGAAATCCAAGACTCAGTCAAGCAATCTGGAAAAGGCCTGGACCTCCCTCTATTCCTGGGGCAAGATGGGGCTCCTCACTTGATCCCTGCTAAGAACTGGCCTTTGTCATAACCTCTCTTCTCTCATTCCCTCTCTGTCTCTGCTTTTCTGTGTCATTATCCTTGAACCTGAAGCTTTAACTGCCAGCACCATCTCTATCACGCCCAGATCTCGATCTCCTGGGCCGCTGGAGCGGGAGAGGGAGAGGAAGCCGCAGGCTCCACAACGTGCACCCAGCCACACACACCCCTCCTCCCCTAGCCGCGCCTCCACTGAGTCCGCCGTGCACACACCCCGGCGACACGACTACCGTACACCGGAGCTGACAGGCCCGCCGCCCCGCCCGGCCCCAGGGGAGCCTTTCCGAACCCTGGGGGGTGGGGAGGAGGCGCCCGCCCAGCCACGTGACGCCGGCCGCGCTATAAAAGACCCGGCTCTATTCCCGGGTCTGCAGCCACCTGGAGGCTGTACTGGCGCCGGCACCTGGGCCCTGGCGCCGGAGGGGCCTTCTTTCCCTCGTCCCCGCGACAGGCTCCCTCCAGGAAAGCCCGTTTCATGGCAGGTCCTGCACGGAGGTCCTGGGTGTGAGGGTCGTTCCAGGCTGCCCCTTAGCCGGAATCTTTAAGAGGATCGTGAGGACTGGAACTTGAATGGGGGATGTGAAGTGGGGAAGAAAAGTCAGAGAAACCTGGGAAAGTAACGACATTGACTTTTGATGAAAATAATACGTTTCCATTAGCGCAAATCAGGAAAATAAAGACAGGTTTACAGAGGAAAGTAGAAATCTCCCATAACTGCAGGGATAATTTCATGTCCTCAGGGCAGCCTTTCTGAAAGAGGCGGCAGGACAGTCTGGGGCTCAGGACCCCTCAGTGGGGATCCCCTGGGGGGGCTCCCAGGCTTCTGACCCAGACTTCACCAGGGTTTGCCAACAACTAGCAGGGTTGTGAGCAGAGGCAGTGGGCAGTGCCCAGAGAGAAGTGGTTGGGCCAGTTCTACTAGCAAAGCCGGAGCAAGGTACCTGCTGAGCCAGCGCCCTCCATCCCTGCTCCTCCAGTGCTGTGGGAGGTCTGGGACACCAAGACACCCCAGCCAACAGACCATCACCCCCCTCCCAAGACAGCAAGATCCCGCCTTGGATCAGCCTGTGCTTTGCCGCTCCAATGCCTTAGCATCAGCGCATCTAACAAGACGCCATGCAAATGGTCCCCCTCCAGGGAGCCTCCCAGATGCCTGTTTCTAATGAGCCCTCACCCCACTCGCTACACGGTGCAGAGGAGAGGTTCCCGAGTGGAAACGACGAGCTTGCAGCATCCATTCTGACTGGCTGGGTGACCACGAGCCAGTGTCAGCCTTCTCTGAGCTATTTCTTCATCTGCACAATCCTCCCCTTCCCCAAAGTGGAGCTGCTCTGAGAATGGATTGACATGTTGAGTGCAAAGGACACAGCCCTGTGCGCAGCACCTGAAACCTGCAGCTGGGCTGCGTGTGCACAACTCCCCCAGAATATGAGTTTTCTTGGCAGAGATGTGCTACCTTCCCCAATACCCAAGAGCCTGTGGTGAGCAGAGGCAGAAGGTGGCAGGGGAGGAGCCTCCCCAAGGAACTAAGGCTCACCCTGAGGCTACCACCCACTCCACTGCCTTCACAAGCCTAGGTCCTGCCACTGCCTACAGGCTTCTGTGGGCACAGACTGTGGCCGTCTCGACCACAGTGGCTAGGCAGAAGGCCAGTCTGCTAGGCAGGCCTGGGCAGCAGGAATGGTGAGCCCTTGAGGAGAAAAACACAGCCAGAGCTCAGGCCAGCCCCTCGGGGCTTGTGGGCACTGGGCAGCCATCCCAGGGCAGTGGGGGGAGAAAAGGAAGAGCCTGGAGTTTCTGGATAGGAGGTGGCATTTGGCTTAAGGGCTGGGGCACCCACTCTCTGCCCTCAGATGGGCCCCAAGTAGGACCTTTCGCAACCCCACTCTAGAAAGGAGTGGGTAAGGAGCCAGGCCAGGTGAATCCAGCTATCCAGGCTTTCCATGGTTGGTGCTAGGACTGAGGCATCAGCTTCAAGTTCCAGGCCCAGGATCTAGGACCCTGCTTGGGCACCTTGCAAAGGAGATAAACTAGACTTTCAAGTTGGCCTCCAGTTTCACAACCTGAAAAGCTGGGAAGTTCATGCTGATATCTGCTCTAGTTCCATCATGTTGCAGAGTAGCTCCGCTGGTCTGTCCTTTGGAAGAAGGTTGTTTATTTATGTGAGGTCCAATTCTAAATTTGGGGACACCTCTCTAGAGGGAAAACCAGAAGGCTGGGCAGGAAATGTGGAGAAAATGTAAGTGGGTTTGAGTGCTGGGCCTTAGGGCCTGCAATGGGAATGTTCTGTGGACTCTGACTTCGGCTCATACGTGTGCACCTGGGTGCCTGCTGGTGTGTATGCATCGGGTGGGGAGGGGAAGCAGCTGGTGGGAAGGGAGTGGTGGAAACACCAAGTCTTCACTCTTTTTTTGTAAAAAAGATTTATTTCTTTATGCATACAAGAGCTGGGGTGTAGGCCAGAGGTATGTGGGGGTGTGTGTGTGAGAGAGAGGGTTCACCAGAGACAGAGTGTGGAGCAGAACAGGCAGATTGACTGAAGTACACTGCTGAGGGGAGCAGCGGGTGAGGCAGGAGAGGTCTGCTGCGCCATGTGGGAAGCTCCCTGGCCGGGGATCGAACTCGTGCTGCAGTGGCTGCTGATAGCTTCATAGTGCTGAGACTCAACCCCTTGCGCCACCAGGGGGGCCCCCAAGTCTTCACTCTTGTTCGCTGACCCCTTTCCCTCACATCATCCCATCATCCACGTAAAGCCACCAATGTCCCCAGACATATGAGAAGGGCAGTAAACAAACTGTAGCCATTGTTGGAAGTGCTGTGTGGGTGTATAGGGCACAGCCATGGTGCAAAGGAAGAAAAAAATGAACCATTTTTCCCTCTTTGCTCCAAGAGAGAGGGAAGGGAGAAAGGATTCCCTGCCCAGGACTGGGTACAATTGGACCTGCACTGGGCAGGCTTCTGTCCTGTCCCCCACATTCAAACTCCATAGCTCAATGGTCTCCACCCCAGCCAGGCCCCAGCTCACTATGGAAGCTTGTCCAGGTTTCCCTACGCCTCACTCTCCCCATTATGACTTCATTCATTTGTCCCCACTGCCACCACCCTGACCTAGGCCACCAGTATTTCTGCCACCTGCAGTCTCCTCTACTCAGGACCCTGCCTTGCCATCCCCAACAATTATTTCTTCTCACAGCAGACATGTAACCCTACGAAGTGTCAAGGCCTACTTACCCCCCCACTCTGTAGCTGACCATGGATATTAGGGGAAAGGACAAAGGCCGGATGTGGACATCAGACTCAGTATGGTTTAGCCCCTGCCTCCCTCCCCATCCAGCTCCCCCAGCTCCAGTGAGAGGATCTTCCTACCAGACAATATACTGCAATTTCTCACCCCTGGGCCTCTGCGCGTGCTGCTCCCTTCGCTTGGTACACCATGTTAGCTAACTTTTCAGTCTTCAGGTAGGTCCTAGCGCAGTTATCACTTCCTCCAAGAAGTCTTTCTTGACCCCGCATACCAGGTTAGGTAGAGCTCATACATCAGGGCACAGTGAGCCAGGGAAACAATACCGGTTGGCATTTGGGGATGATCCTTATACCTCTTCCCCCACCCTGTCCAGCTGCCAATCCCAGCCCAATGCTCCACCTCAGTCTCCAGGTCTCTGAGGAAGAGAAAAGGGGCTCACTAGGAGCAAGTGCATTCAGGGGACAGCCAGGGGCCCTCCAGGGTTTGGGTTGTCTGAATGATGCGGGTCTCCTAGCTGAACCTTAGTGCTGAGGACATTTAGCAACTGAGGACAGCCCTGGTGTTCTGGGTGGACCTGTATGCACTCAAGCGAGAGAACTAGTGTCAGGAGTGGGGGTTGTGGCAGAATCGAGGTACACAAGCCTCAGTCAACATGCCTGAGGAAATGCCTGGGCAAGCACCACAGAGCTAGGGTCTCATCCTGCCATGGCTCTCATTTGCTGCAGCATCCTGGCAGGCCCTCGCCCTTCAGGCCTCATCAGCTCCAACCGCATACGAGAAGTGACAGATGGGACATAACAAGTTATCACCAGGACAATACTGGCTCCTTTCAGGGACAGAATGAACAGTTATAACAGCTTTCCATTTAATACTTGCAAAGTAAGGGCAGCCCCAACTTATGGGTACAGAAACTGAAACTCAGAGGCAAAGTCACTGCCCAAGGCAACTTGGCCAATTAAGTGGCAGAGGCAGCCCCCCAGATCTGCATGAGGCGGCGGATTCCAGGCTTTCAGGAGGAAGACCTGGTAGCTTCAGAGGCAGGGGCACCTGAACCCCAGGCTGACAGGGTCCCCTCCCAGATCAGCCTTCCTTGGCCGTGTGACCTCAGGCAGGTAGCTCAGCTTCTCTGACACATGGTGGAAGGATGCTGAGACCCAGCTCTCTGTCTCTCATCTGTGGTCACAAGGATAACTAATGATTGTGGGTAAGGAGGGGAGGATCAGTGTCTCCCACTTAGCCTATCTTACCGTCCTTCCCAGGTACACACGAGGATTCCGTGCGTTTATGGATGGAAGTGGTAATGACTAAGGATGTGGTGAGGATTTAAAGATGAATAAGGAAGGGTGCTTTGGTAGGGGCTTACTGCTCCCCACCAGTCAGTTCTGACAGGTTATGGCCAAGGCGACTTCTCGGGAAACCAGAACGGGGCAGATGTTTTATTAGACCTGCTTGGGCCTGGCCGAGGTGGCAGCCTGGACTTTAGCCCCATCCCTGCCACGGAGAGGATGGAGTCCAGCATGATGTGAAAACACCTGGTTTTCCTCTATCTGGCACGGACACTGGACTGGAGCCTCGGTGAAGGTGACTGTCCTTTCAGAGTCCCTGCTTCCTTGCCACATGTCTGTGGGGTTCCCAGCCCTTAGGGTAACTGAGGACTCCTAGCATCCTCAGAGTTAGACACAGCATTAGTGAAAGCACAACTTTATAGGCTGTGTTGGTGCCCTATGTCTGGAGGCCTGGCCTGTGTTCAGGAGTCCTTTGGGGCCGTTGGGCGATGGTCTTCTTGCAGGGAGCTCAGCTACCAGCTGCGTGACCTTGGGCATGTCACTTCGCCTCTCTGTCTTCAACTCCCTTATCTGCGAATGGGGCTGTTAGCAGCTGCTCAGAGACTATGATGGGTAGACAAGAAGAGGGTCTAGCCTGGACAGAGTGAGCTCTCCACAGGTTACTGCTATTTCTGTTATGTGATTTACTTTTGTTATTATCAGGGTGCATTTTAGGATGAGGCAGGGAATCCTACATGGCCTGAAAACCTCTTCCTAAACTAACGTTCTTAGAAGCTTAATGCAAGCCATCGACGTCCTCGCCGTGTAGATGGAAGCCTGAGGACCCAAGAGGCAGCGACTTGCTCAGGTTGCCAGCAACAGACTCCACTGAGCCAAGAACTTCTTCACTTCCTGTAATCATTATACAAACACCTACTGTGTGCTAGACCCTGTACTAGATCTGAAAAAGCAGGGAGACTCCACAGTAGGGGTGTCCTGGCCCAGGCCAGGAAAAATTCCTCTTTGGGTCCTGGGCGGTGGCAGAGAAAGTTCTCCAGGCAGAAGGAGCAGCCGCAGCAAAGACTCATGCTGATGAGCTTGCTACGTGCATGGCCATTCTGGGGAACAGCTAGAGGACCCGCGGGGCTCACGGGGAGTCACATTCTCCATCCCCTGGATGCCATGCAAATGCCTGGACCTTTTTTTGGGCCTGTGTTGAAGATAATTGGAAATGAAGCTTTGGAAAAGGTGTTTTCCAAATCAACACTGGAGGGAAGATCAGGAAGACGGCTCTTCTAGGTAGGGGAAGGAGCAAGAGCAACGACCAGACAGCAGAAGGAAGTGCAACACTTTTAAATGAGCAGAAAAACAGAGCTGTGACTCTTATCATTCCTATGAATGCTTCCTGGGTCCAGCAGGACCACTAGGGCAGGAACCGGAGGCCCCTATCCTCACTCTGGGAATGCTCAGACCTGCAGGGGCGGAGGACACTTCCACCTGCCCCATGCACAGCTCCGCCCCACCCAAGGCAGTCCTGAGGCTGATGACAGCTTGCTCCATTTGCCCACAGAAGGCGGCACACACGAATGTGTCCAGGGAGACTTCACCAACCTTTGCCCTTTGCCCTTTGCTCTGTGAGCGCCCAACCTAAGGATGGGCCGCTGGGACTCTGACCAGAAGAGTCACAGAGAGGTGTGAATGTGTGTAGGAGTTTCTTTGGCTACCTCAAAGATCCTTTCCTTCACGGTGGGTCTCTGAGTTTCCTGGTGCCATGGGTCTGGCATGTGACCTTCAGCCTAGGAGCTTGTGCCTGGAGGCCCTGTATGTCTTTGCTCCTTCCCTTGATGCGGAGGCAGCCCCTTGAGGTCCATGTCCTTCCTCCTGATCGCTCCCGGTGACGCTGCACGCGTGACCTCCACTCTACGAGCACCAGGTCCTGGGCACTGGAGATGCTCGGTGAAGACCAGCTTTCCCATGGTGCCCCCTGTGCCCACAGGCAGTGCTCAGCAGCATTCACCAACCATACGTCTGTTGCTTCCCCATCACCCTGGGTCTCTACGTGGCAAAGATCTGGGAACATCGACTGCTCGGAAGTCAGTCAGCTGGGGTTTTCCGGGGCCTCACAGAACTCCCTGCTCTGCACTGCACTGCAGAGCTGGCGGGGCCTGCCCTGGAAGCCCCCCTGGGAATACAGAGACACCTAACTCTGCCAGGGGTAGTCTAGTGTTAATAGTGGGGTTGGGCCCCAAAGAATCAGGAGCAGCCTCACATGACTAAGGCAGATCCCCCTGCGTTAATGCCCAGCTGCTCTATCAGCACGCACACACACACACACACACGCACACACGCACACACACACACACACACACACGGTGTATTCTTTCCTTCTCTCGGAGCCGACTCCCAGAGTAACACCCAACCCTGCTTCCAGATAGGGAGTCTGGGGCACTATTCCTTCCTTCTCCATCAGCCTGACGGCCAGTGGCATGGTCACATGTGCAGGGAGCATGTGTGCAGCATGCTTGAGTGCGAGAGGCTGTGTCAGGGCAGCAGGGTGGGAATGGCCGCCAGAGTGGTTCAGGCTCAGGGGTTGCCCTCGAGGCGCCCTCGTCCCAGTCCAGCACATGGCTTGTGCCTGTACAAGACCAAGGCCCGGGTGTTAGAGGAGAGAAGGAAAGATGGACAGAGGCGAGGAGGACAAGGAGAGCCCACTGTGAGTGCCCTGGCTCCTCCCGTCTGCTCCACATTGTGTCCCAAATGCCCAGAGATAATCCTTGCCAGCTTTTCCACCTGCCCCAGGCTCCCCAGAGCAGCCTCTGGCCCCCAAATCTGGGCAGAGGTGGGTCTATGGAGACCGAGGGATCCGACTCCTTGGGCCCTGCACTTAGAGGCTGACCTCCTTGGAGGGGCCTCCTTCCCAAAGAAGTCAACCTTTATCTGTGTCTGGCAGCAGCAGGGGGCGCGGGGCTGCCTAAGGGCACTGGCTGGGCATCAAAATAAAACCTGGCAATTGCTGCTCCCGCCCAGTGCAGCAGAGCTCTGCTAGAAGGGAATTATAGGTGGCCTGGGATGGCCAACGCTGCCCACAGCCGAGAATGCAGGAGGCGCAAGGGCCGCAGGGCTGCAGGGAGCACCTTCCCCATCTTACTCCACCACAGGCCTTTAGTTCAGAGCATCCCAAGTCCCCAGCCCCACCAGCCTACACACACCAAACTTGGAAGGGGTCCCTTGGGAGTCTGGGTGGCATTTGGACTCTGCAGCGGATATGGAGAGTGTGAGCTTGGTTTCAGATTAGAATCACAGTAAGAACAGTCATTTCAGCCCCCACATATCAAGTGATCATCTAATAAGCTCTGAGCTAACACTTGACCTTCATTAACTCATAAGTTTCCCATCAAGTCCTTGCAATGCGGTACCATCATTAACCTTATTTTACAGGCGAGAAGCTTGAAGCCTGGGGAGGCTAAATGACACACCCATGGTCACATGTTTGGGAAAGCCAATCTGAGCCTCAAACTGCTCTGAGTTCTGGAGTTCACAGCCACGAGGCCACCCCAAGAGCCACAGGAACATGGGTAGGACAGGTTGCTATCTGGCCTGGGTAAAATCAGACAAAGGATGGATGTAGAGTCACAGGCAGCTGGCAGGAGGAGAGAGCTGCCCTTCTGGAGGTTTGTTCCCCAACTGCAGACCCAGTCTGTGTGGCCTTGGTGTGTGTCCAGGAGACAGCGAGAGGCTGGGGAAACAAGTCACATAGCAGGCATACACAGTCTGGCTGCCATCTTCCCTGGGGACTGCCCAGACTTTCTCAGTCTAAAGGGAACATCTCTCCTGTCCCTGCCTGCTCTGGCCCCCACAAAATTTTTCTCCCCCCAGCTTGGGGAGCTGTGTGAAGACAAGAGATCTACACAGAAGCTCTATCCGAGACCGCTCTGTGGCCCTCATGCTGTCCAGGGCCCAAAGGGATGCCTGAGTCTGCTGGGCATGGAAGGCTTGGATCCGGCCTCCTGCACACAAAGCCCCAGTGCCTGAGGTCTTGCCAAGATTTATCTCTGGAATTTGCCTTGGAAAATTAGCTCCTGCCTGCCCTTGTCCCTAGGCTCAGTCCACACCGCCAGGAAGTTCAACTTCTCACTCGCTATCTGTCATTCTGTGCCATTCTTTTCTCCCTATTTCCCTTCTGGCTCGTGCAGATACCATAGTAAAGAGACCACATGTTCATATTTCTTATCTCCACAAACACTAACTTCCAAATGACTTCTGCACTGACCTAGTTATTAATCACCAGTGAGGCTACACTCTTTGTTTAGTCCCTATTCTGTGCTGAGGGCTGAGGAGAGGTAAAAAGGGGATAGCAAATTCTGAGGTGGGCTACTGCACCCAATTCTGGGCTTTGGCAGCTATTGCTAATTGATCACAGTGTTTCTTGCTGAGCTGGAGGGATACAGCTCAGACTTCAATATAAGCCCTGGCAGCCACTGGCACCGGCTAGACCTGACACATCAGTGGAAACCCAGTTAGCCTCCCTTTTGTAGCCCACCTCCTGCTGAGGATTGAGGCCAGAGCTTCTTGTGCAAAGCTGTCCTTGTCCTGTGCAACCTCGCGCTGCCTCTGTCCTGATTTCTTTGTCCTCCTTCTCAGCACCTGACACAGGATGGGGAGAAGATAGACAGGATCATCTGTCTTCGCATCTCAGGTTCCTCCAAGGCTGCAATGGCCTGGTTAGGGACCTGGCCCCAAAGTGTCAAGGTGACTTTGGATGGAAGGCATCTGGGCTGCTGCACCTGAGCATCTGCCAGGACCTCAGGAGGGGCCTGAGACCCTCCCCCAGATGCAGGTATTCTCAGAGCTGATCGCAGGTCCTCTCTCCCAAAGGCTCCCTGTGCGTCTCTTCCTAAGTCAAAGTTGAGATCCTGACTGCTTCCTTGCTTTTGGCAGCTACAAACACATGAATAAACACTCACTGCTGGCCAGAGCCTATGCCAGGGGTTATACAGGCCTCCCTGAGCAGAAACAAAGGGTCCCTGAGGCCTCAGAGGAACCAGGTGTGTTCCCAGATAGATTATTGAGAAAGTATTAATTAGACTTGGGACCCGACAGGCAGGAGGTCAATTGTAGCACTGCCACTCAGAAGTCAGTTTTCTTGCCTGTAATAACATTGGACACTTGCCTCACAAACCTATTTAAGAATTTAACAAAATAGGGCCTCCTTAGTGGCACAAGGGGTTAAGTCTCAGCACTATGAAGCTATCCACAGCCACTGCAGCACAAGTTTGATCCCTGGCCAGGGAGCTTCCCACATGGTGCAGCAGACCTCTCCTGTCTCCCCGCTGCTCCCCTCAGTAGTGAACTTCAGTAGATCCACCTGTTCTGCTCCTTACACTGTCTCTGGTGAAACCTCTCACCACCCCACACCTCTGGCCTACACCCCAGTTCTTATATACATAAATAAATAAATCTTTAAAAAAAGAATTTAACGAGATAATATTCACTGTGATATTCACAGTGAATATCAACAATATTCTCTGAACACATAACATATACTATATGTCAAGCTCTACATTCAGCTCCAGGCATTGCCTTGTTGACAATCAGAGAGAAAGCAGACAAGTCACCAGGAAATGATCACACACCATCCAGATGGGTGAAGCCCAAGCACTGTGAGAGCCAGAAGAACCCCTGACCCCACCCAGGAAATCAAAGAGGGCTTCCTGGAGGAGGTGACACCTGAAGGAGGATGAATTATCCAGGCTTAGGAAGAAAGGTGTTCCAGGAAGAGGGGGCAACCTGAAAGGCTAAGCAGTGAAGAGGGTATATATGAAAGTGCCCAGCACTGGGCCTCAGTGTTTGTTTAAAAAACACAAGGCAGGAGAGGGGCCTAGACAGACTAACAGCGGTGCTGAATGTGGGTCAGATGAACTGGGTCGTGTATGTCCAGGGAGCTGCATTATTTACTGTCCCAGCTATAAAATATTTACACAGGCTTCCTGATGATTTATGGTGTTTGCTTTCCTACCTCTGGGCTCCTGGCAGGTAAACTCTGTGCCCTGCAGCTCACCCTGGAAGGAGACCTAGGGTGCCGATTCCATGCACCTAACTGGGCCAGGAGGAGGGCTCTGGTCCAACAGGCCCATTGGGCATCTCTGAGCTCTTCTCATGAGACGTGAGGTCCCTACCCAAGTCCCCAGGGCAAAGCTAGGAATCCAGGGTGACAAATGTCCAGACTGGGGAAAGCCAGACTCAGACAGGGGCCCAGTGCTCACTGTGTGGTTAAGACAAGGTTCTGGGGCCTCCCTGGCGGCGCAAGGGGTTGAGTCTCAGCACTATGAAGCTATGCACAGCCACTGCAGCACGAGTTCGATACCTAGCCAGGGAGATTCCCACATGGTGCAGCAGACCTCTCCTGCCTCACTCGCTGCTCCCCTCAGCAGTGTACTTCAGTCAATCTGCCTGTTCTGCTCCCCATTCTGTCTCTGGTGAGTCCTCTCACCCCACCCCTGCTAACCCCCACCCCCACACCTCTGGTCTACACCCCAGCTCTTATATCCACAAATAAATAAATCTTTAAAAAAATAAAAAAAGACAAGGTGCTGGATGGACCGCTCTCAGCCCGTTTTCTCCCCTATAAAAATAGTAGTAGAGTGTTTTGAGGAGTGAGAGAGCTCACATGGCACAGGGTGTAAGCTCAGTGACATGAAATGTCTGCAAAGTGTAATATTAGGACAACCTGTCAACTGTCGCACACCTCAGTTCTTATGAAGTGATTCAACAATGTTTTACGTGGGAAGTGGGTACATTTTAACCTGCTCAGGTTGAGAGCAGAGGCCCTGCAGAAACCTTAGAAGGGCCTGGTCTCAGCCTCCCAGGGAGGGATACCAATTGTTTCCTTTGCTCTGCACCTCTCTGGAGTCTTTCTAGACATTTTCTTGTGATATTTCAAGGAAAAGGCCTAGTTGTTTGTTCACTTCTGGAAAGGAAAAAACAAGGAAGAGTCCTGAAAGTGGAAGGGGGATGGGGTGAGGGGCTCCAGTGGACCTCTTCCCAGGCCAGGTGGAGCCTTCTATTTCTCTGAGGAGAGATGACCCCCAGCCAGGCAGAGGTTAGAGGCCCTGTCAGCTGGAATCACTCCTGGCCCTGTGGGCCAGAGGTCTGGGACCATGGCTGACGGGCTCTCGGACTCATAAAGATTGGTCTACAGGGAAAAGTGGGCACAGGACTGGATGCCTTCAGCCTGGGACAGTGGAATGTACAGACCAGCAGATGGACAGGGATGAGGAGGCCAGCAGGCTCCCGAGAGGCCCTTTCTGAGAATGTGGCCTGTATGTGGATAAGAAGCCAACCTATACACCCAGGATTTTCTTCCAGGGCCCTCTACCAGCCTGACCCTTCCTTTGCACAGATGGGCACACTAAGGCCAGAGAGAGAGGAGGGATCAGAAGGCCAAATGGGATCAGAATAGTCTTTTCTCTTCAAGTCTTAGATGTGTGGATTTTCAGATAGCAAGGGTCCTCAGCGAACCCCCACTGTGGGGAGCAGAAGGGTAGCGCGCTCCCCCCTGCCCCCAGCCCTAGAACTATTTGCCTGGAATCATTCGTGGCCCTTCCTCTACTCTGATCTTTATCTATGGAAGAGGGGCTAACTTCTTTGAACTGCATTCTCCATGTTTCTGTGACTCGGTTTAGCCTTTGGGAATACTGGGGGAGAGGAGGTGGGAGATAGGCAGAGAGACACCCTAAGCAGTGTTTCCAGCAGTGGCTTCATCTCCTCTGTGACCTCAGATTGTCCTGGACAGGTCCAATGAGATTCCAGTTTCTTCTGGATGACCCAAGTGTCAGTTAGTATACTTTTGGTAAGAATTAACAACTGAGGTCCCTTAGTACTGCATTCCCAGACAGCTCTCCACAAAGCAGAGGGAAACTGGCACAGAGGTAGAGTGAAGAAGACAGATCTCCAAAGGGACAGGGAGTTAGGAAGCACAGGATGGAGTGCCAGGCCTCACCTCTCTGGACTTTAGGGCCTAACAGGAAAAGAGAAGCCATTCTAGGTATTTCAAATAGAGGGAACTGAAGGTAGGGGACCCTTTACACAAGTGATGAAAAAGCGGAGAAGCTCTTCAGAGAGTGGAAAGTCAGCCTAGAGAGTAGCACCAGCAGGAAGCCACCCCTCTTCACCAGGAGGACGGCACTGAAGGGCGAAAGGAGGAAGGAGTGGTATGGACATGCCCTAGAGGGCCTCTCCCCCTCCCCCAGAACCCAGCAGCCTGGTGGATTTTCCCCACTGTATTTCTCAACCGGGTGTTTGTGGCAGCAACTTCCCCATTGAGCACATACTTCCCTCGTGTCTGCAGCTCTGGGTGCACAGCTGTCTGGAGAAGCTGCTGCTTCCTCCGCTTGGTTTGTCTGAGGACTAGAGAGGCTGGAGCGTGTGTATCACCCCTCTGGTGATGGAGGGAGAGGGGGTACTGGGACTGCGGGGCCTTGGAGAGAGAGCTGAGGACTGATAACCTCCAAGCAAGGCTCTAGAAACCCAGGAAGCTAAAATCTCCAGATTTCTAGACTCTAAACGGGACCAGCCTCTCCTGAGGAGTGACAATTTTGAGGCCAACACACAACCAACCAATGGACCCATAAATCTTTACTGAGCACCTACAATATGCCAGGCACCATTATGTTACCTTGGTTTTACCTGACTTCAAACCTGTTAAGTGGGAATTCCAATAAAACGCCATTCTAAAGATGGGAAAGTTGAAGCCCTGAGGGGTAAGTCACTTGTCCAGGGCTCCTACACGAAGATGGGTTTGGGCAGCTTTACATTTATTTCCTCACAGTCCTGTGCTGTGGACGTGGAGAACCCTGGGCATTTCAGCTTTGGGAGTTTTATGTGTTTGGGAGTGATCCCAAAGGCTGGGGATTTTCCGTCAGTTGTAGCACTGCTGAGACATGAATTTGAACCCGGCATAGGTCAAGCTGGTGGTGGGAGAAGTCACTGACTCGTAGGCTTAAAGGAAGTGAACAAGACTGAGCTCTCCCCCAGCACCTGTGGGAAGGCAGGGGGCTCTCAGGCTCCGAGTCAGGTTACCCTCCCCCCTCATACTCTTGTCTGACCTTGAGCCAGTCCCTTCATCTCCTCAGCTGTAAGATGAGACATCTAATCCTGACCTCGAAGGCTCCTGTGAAGACCGCAATCATACAGCTAAAGATCCTAATTCTCTTGGCGCTTGGGAGAGGCTGTTAGGACAGTGGTGTCGATCACGTCCCTTACAAATGGTGACATAATTCAGGGTATGTGGTAGGTCATGAGGCCTGAGTCGGGAGGCGTGCCAAGGGCAGGCAGGGTAATCCAGGGCAGCCAGGAGGGTCCACCCCTTCAGGTGGACATTCTGAGCCTCAGGGAAGTCTCTGCCGAGATGCAGGTGTAGGAAGCGGACCCAGCCAGCTGGAGCAGGAAGTCAGTGAAATGTGGAAGGCAGGCAGGCAGGCAGGAGGGACTGGGATATATGCTCAGGGGCTCTGTCCTTTGGGGGTCACAAAAACCTTGGTACAAATGTCAGCCCTGATCCTTCCCAGAGGAGTGACTTTGTGCAAGTCACTTCCACAGGATCTCACTTCCCTCATCTAGAGAACAGGGAGACATCCACGCCCATCCCTTAAGGTATGTTGAGGAGGTTAAATATAATAATACACCTGAAAAGTACCTGGTATGTGCCTCCACCTGCTAAGCACTTAACTAATGGCAGTTGTTACTATTATTTAACATCATTTAACAATAGTTACTATTATTTTACTGAAGGTTGGGCCAGAGCTTCAGGGCATGAGCGAAGGGAGGTGGCTCCTTAATAGCCTCAGCAGTGATTCCTGGGCTCCAGTCACTTCGAGCCCCACTTGCTTCGCAGCTTGGCCCTCTCTGGGGGAGCATTCCTCTAGTTTTCACAGGGAGAATGTTTTTCTTTTTGTCAGAATGGGTAGGGGGACCTGTGGCATTTTTTGCCAGCTCCTACTATGTCACATAGGAAATAGGTCTGGATATCCAGCCCTGAGGAGCTGACTCCCCTGGTGCGGCCTCAAGTCCAATGTCACTCTGCGAAGGTTCTCCCTGACCACCCCGTGAAAGTAGGCCTGAGGATCGTATCACCCTGCCTTCTTGACTTCACGACACTTATCAGGATCTGGGGTTATCTTATCGACGTGGTTTTGGTTTACAGTCTATTTCTCCACACTGGGAGGAAAGACCTTTGAGGCAGAGTCCTTGTCTGTAGCCAAGAGCCCAGTTTTGTGCAGAGCATGTCATAGGTACTCATAAATATTTGCAGAATGAATACATGCTGACCAGGAAGGCAGAAGGGGCACCTTCATGGAAGGCACAAAAGAGCACTGACAGTAATGCAGAAGATCTGCGTTCCAAGTCCATCTCTGTACCCAACAGCTGTGTGAGCTGGGCCTCAGTCTCCCTCCACACGCCATGAAGTCTTTAGATGATGAGTTCCAAGACCCCTGTGGTTCCAACATTCTATGCCTGGGGGAAGGTTCTGATACACTGCAACGCTAGGAAGCCTGCTCAGCCGCTGCGTAGCAGGAAGTCCCCACAATAAGGGCAACCAGGTCTGTTTTGAAATATGTTCTCAGGTTGGCTGTGTCTGAGCCATGAGTGACTAAGCCTAGAGTATTCTCCCTTCCCTCGGACCTGCTTCCCTTAGCATGTCGCTTGGGGCCCCCAGCACAGGAGCACATGCAAACACACACACTCCTGTTCACCCGCACACGCTCGATTTGCATGGACACACTGCTACATCTGCACACACACACTTCTATACACTTGCTCACAGGTGCACACCACACCACACAGGTGAACAGTCACACACAGAGGTACTCATGTACATTCTCACATTTACAGACACACTCACATTCACAGACACATTCTCACATACACACAGCTGCTTATCACACATGCACTTGCATGAACACATGCAGTCACACTCATTTGCACACTCATGTATGCATTCACTTGTACTCACACTTGCTTACCGTCACACACTCATGCTAGCACATGCTCACACACTGTCACCTTCTACAAAAATGTACCAACGATCTTTCACACACATGTTCATACACTCAACCTGCCTGTGCACACTCAGACATATACATTCTGGCAATATACTCACACATATCCACTTACCCACTCACATACTCACACATGCACACCCATACACATTCTCACATTTATTGTCACAGATGCTCATGCATGAAGTCTTGCACAAACTCATTCAGTCACAAACACTCACACACCCTTCCGTTGCACAAGCCCAAGTCCCACCAACTGGCAGCTTGCCCCTCCAGAGCCACCTAGGCCTGGCTCATCTAACGGCTGCTTTCGGCTCTCTTTGCCCTCTTGATTCTATTTATTTTCTTAGCCTCAGTGAACATATTTGGAGAAGAATCTATTTTTGCCCTATCTGGAAACATATTTCCCCTCAACCATGAGACTGACACATCAGTGGGAAGGCTGCTGGCCGCCATCGGGTGGGGTGGGAGGGTGGAGGATGGAAACCAGAGAGCCAGAGCTCTGTGGGCTTTGGGGTCACAAAGGTCTGGGTGCAAATGTTAGCTCTGTGCCTTTCTGGAGGTGTGATCTTATGTAAGTTACTTCAACAAGATTCACTACCCTCATCTACAAAGTAGGAGTGACATCCAAGCCTATTTCCTAAGGTATGTCAAGGAGGCTAAGTGCAATAATACAGCTGAAAAGTACCTGGTATGCGCCCACACCTGCTAAGGGCTTCCTGGGATTTTTTGGCCACCAAAGCTGGGGCCGCTGCCCCTGGAATCCTTTTCGAGAACCTCTGAACTCAGAGTGGTTGCTGCCCGCCAGAGGTAGGTATGGCTGGAAGAGACTGAGCCTCTCTTTGCTCCTTCCATCTGAACTGGGGGTGCCGCTGGCTCCTTTTCACCTCTCATTTCTGTAAGGACCTTTATAGATCATTTTGTCCCTCTCAGTTTTCAAATGACAAAAAAATAAAAGTAACATGAGATATATTTAGTGAACATTTCCTCTGCACCAACCTATGTAAAGCCCTCTGCATGCATCATTTCATTTCAGCCTCATAACCACCTTGAGAGATTGTGCTGTTACTCTCCCATTTCACAGATAAGAAAACTGAGGCTCAGAGAGGTCAAGGGAACTTCATATTGTACACATCACTGAGAGAAGAGCATGGCCCTTTGTCTTCTGATGATTCAGCCCCTGCAGCCTCACTGTCTCCAGCACTTACCCTGCAGAACTGCCTGGGGATGACTAGGGTGGTGTGGCTGGCCCTGGCTGTGGTGGTGTGTTTAAATTGGGACTCCCTGAGGGTACATGTTTAGAGGGTGCCTGCCTTCTTGGTGCCCTCGGTGGCTGCCACACCCAGTCAGTTTCTGGTTGCCGGATTTTGATCACACATTGGTGTCAGGTGTGGTACGGAAGCCAGTAGGCTGGGCATAGCCCCGGAAGGCTGCATTACACAGACAACCTCTGAAGCCTGAGGCCCTTGTCCAATTTGTGCCTCCACCCTTTTTGGATCAGCATCCCATCCTTCAGACACATGCTCCACTGTGACAGCTCTGGGAGGCAGCACAGCGCATGTTTTCATACCCCAAGTAGAGGCCATGTGCCTCTCCACCCCTTCTCAGTCCTCAGTATGTCAGCACACGGTAGGCGCTCAGTAAATGTGGGCTAAAATTGAAAAGAACCAAAAATAGGCAAAGGCTCTGAATAGACGTGTCTCCAAAACGGTACGCAAGTGGCCAACAAGCACATGAAAAGACGCTCAACATCATTAGTCTTTTGGGAGATACAAATCAAAACTATAGTGAGATACCACTTCACACCCACTGGGGTGTCATCAAAAAGATGGACAATAATAAGTAGTAGACAATGAAAGTAATTATAATAGTAATTATTAGTAATAATAGTAATAGTAACTATTACAGTTGTGGGGGCCATGACCCATGATCAGAGCCTGAAGGCCAACCCCCTAAGCAGCACCCATATTTGTGGCGAGGCATTTCCCCTGCTGGGTATCCGCAGCACCCATGTTTATAGATTTGCATGCATATTCCACACAAAGCATGCACCACGTGTGATCTTACAGTCCTACTTTCATACCCACACTTACATATAAACTCACAAACATGTATCGATTCATGTGTATGGACACATGCACCCACACAAAGACTTTACATACCAGAAAGCAGACCCCTGCAAATAGGCCTGCTCATACATACAATTGCATATTCATTTTCACCCCACACATATGAGCACATGTGCCTGAATTTGCACTCATTCACACATGCCTGTCTCCACTTGTGAACTCACTCTTCTTCTCAGGCCCACCAGTTCAGCCCTGGCCACAGTCCTGTGGATGGCAGAACTTCAGCACTTTGGCACGGGCAAAGCCAATTCCTGGGTCCTCCTATGGATTCAGCAAGGCCCCTGGTTTGAACCTGTGGCTCATTCATGCTCACGCCCCCTCCCAGGGCCTAGCATAGAGAGGTGGCTCTGGAATCGAGGCTGCAGTGACGTGAACTAGACTGATGTGTGCACATTAAGGGTCCCGCCCTTATTTCTGCACAAATCAATGCCTATCACTACTCACCCCCAAACCATGGGCAGGCCCTGTGACCCTGGGAGCTGTGCTGTACACCCTTTCTGGCACAGAGTAGAATTTCCCCAAGACCCTCACACAGGCACCGCTCCCAGCCCCTGCTGCCCTGACCACTGATGCAAGAACCAATCCCGAGAACAAGAGGCCCTGAGGGTTACACAAGTCTGAGGGCAGACCTCAGCACCTGCTTGCCCACTTTGAGCAGACAGACTCTCCCAGCCCACAGAAGGAGGCAGCTTCTGCAAGGTGCCAGAAGGTCTGCCCTTAGGCAGTGCTACTCAGGGACTGGCTCCCTGTATAAGAGCCATACAGAATGCTGGTTAATGCAGATTACTAAGTCCCTCAACTTTCCTGAATCAGAACTGCTGAGGTGGAGTCTGGGAATTAGCATTAACAATAAACACGCTGGGTTAGTCCTGGCTCAGGGTCTGAAAGTCACACTGCTGGGTGCAAATTCTGGTGCCATTTGTTAGCCTTGGACAGATCTCTTAACCTCGCTGAGACTCAGTTTCCTGGTCTGTAAAATGGAGATAAAATTGTGCCTGCCTGGTGGGGCTGCTTTTGGAGTAAGATGAGATCGTGAAAGTGGGATGCCAGGCACGGCGCATGTGCAGGCTCCACAAAAGTGTACCAGTAGCAGACAGTGGCATTCTCATACCCAGGGGTTTCTGAGTGAGGGGCAGAGCCTTCAGGTTCTAGGCAGCAAAGAAGCCTTGGCAGGGCAGGGACCTTGCCCAAGATGCTCTGCCACCTAGTGGCAGGGTAAGGGACCATGCCCAGCGCTGGCACCTCTACCCAGCTGGCGTCCAAGGCCCTCCCTGCCATAACTTCCACCCTGCCTCCCCGCCCTCTGGCAGCCTCCCCTCCCTGGGAGCCTAATTGGGTTGGTGTCAGCCCTGGCACTCCCTCCAGCTTTGTAATAGAATAGCTGGCTCGGGTCAGTTTTCCCTGGCGGGGAAGCCTGTTGGCCTAGAGGCAGGAGGGAGGGGAAAGCCGGGGGAAACAACTCCTTCAGTGACCACCAATTACAGTCTGGTGTTCTTCAGGGATCACTTGCTCCCCCAAACAGGTGAGCTCTTATTTGTCTTCCTTCCCTTCCTAGTCTCTCATCCGTGGAGTTAATGGAGATCACCAGGGATTAGCAAGTTTTTTATGTAAAAGAGCAGGTAGTAAATATTTTCAGCTTGTCATAGCTAGACAGTAGCTGTAAACAACATGCAAACAAATGGATGGATGTGGCTGTGTTTTGAGAAAACTTTATGAACACTGAAATTTGAATTTCATATAATTTTCACATGCCATGAAATATTCTTCTCTTGATTCCCTCCCCATCATTTAAAAATATAGAAACTATTCTTCATGGTAGGCCATACAACAGTCAACAGCTAAAGGGCCGTATGCAGCTCAGCCCTCCGCCCAAGACCGCAGAGTGCGCCATGCCCAGGTTGTGCCAATGCCTCTTACAGAGGCAAGGTCTTTGGAGAGGCTCGGCAAGTGGGGGAAGCTCAAGCACTGCTGCCCTCCTAAAGTCCACCCCTTCACTGCCACATAAGTTCTCTGAGATTCAGATATGGGGATTCTTAGGTCTCCTTCTGGACCAGAAACTTTTTGAGGGCAGGAACATTACTCTTCAGCCATTTGGAGTCAGAAAGGGTCTGGATTCAAATACCAGCTTGACCACTCCCTAGCTGAATGGCCTTGGGTAAATTACTTAACATCTCTGGGCCTCAATTTCTTCACCTGTACTATCCAACTTCCAGGGCCACAGAGAGGGTTAATACCTCCTTCTACAGTGCTCAGACAGCTACCTGATAGAATCAGTGGTCAGTGCTCCTCGACTTTCATCACAGTTCCTTCTCCCCAACCCACCCCAGCACCCAGCATGACTATTGAGCACAAAGCTCCTGTTGAGTCTCTCCTTCCTGAGTGTTCACTTCCAGACTAAGAGAAAAAGGCCACTAATGTTTTGCCCAGAGACCCTTCAGCATGTGTACCCTGAACTCCTGAGAGACCTTGCCCTTTGGACTTAGCTTGGAGCAATTCCCCTTTGGCTTCTTTGCCCCCAGAGTAATGACTCCCTTCTCCCTCCCAGACCAGCCTCCTGGATGGCCAGGATTAGGACTGTGCGGACATGAAAAACACTTGGCTGGTTATGCTACAGAAAAGCTGTGGAGGAGGTGGCTGCTTGGCTGGGGATAAAGGGAGCAAGAACCTACCTTGTCTGGCATCACAAGATGCAGGGACTTGGGCAGGCTGCTCAGGTCAAGGCCTTGGGCATCCCATCATTCAGTTGAATACCTTGACCCTCCAGCACTTTGCTCTCCTCTCCAGACACACTCATCTCCCAGGTGGGTGTCCAGTTTGCACTTCCTTCCAGAACAGCATGTCTCCTTACCTTCCAAGAACCTCTATTACCTTATTTGGTTTCATTCTTTTTTTTTTTTTTTAAAGATTTATTTTTTTTATTTATACATACAAGCTGGGGCACAGGCCAGAGGCGTGGGCGGCGAGAGGGTTCACCAGAGACAGAGTGGGGAGCAGAACAGGCAGATCAGAAATACACTGCTGAGGGGAGCAGCGGGCGAGGCAGGAGAGGTCTGCCGCACCATGTGGGATTCTCCCCGGCCGGGTGTCGAACTCGCGTCGCTGCTGCCGACAGCTCCACAGCGCAGCGCCCAACCCCTGCGCCACCAGGGAGACCCTGGTTTCATTCTTCCAAAGCACTTATTGCTATATGAAAAATATTTGTTTGTTAGGTTTTTTTTTTCTTTCTTTTCCCTTCAACCAGAATTTGAGCCCCTTAAAGGTCAAACTTTTGTCTGACTTAATCCTTCTGATTGCTCCCACAAGGCAGATGGACAGATGTTATCTCCTACTTAATAGGTGAGCATACTGAGGTCACCTGGTTGGTAAGTAAGCAGCAGAATGACGGTCAGTCTGACAGAAAGTTCACATTCTAACTCTCTGTTGGAAGGCTGAGCTTGGTCAATCTGGCAAGATGGGGGATGGGAAGGGCTGTAGCACATAGGCCTTGCGCTCCATAGTCTGTTTCCAGCAGCAGTAGCAACAGTAACCAGTCAAGATGCATTTATGAGAGTCCTAGGAATATTTTCTGTCATTTCTGCAGAAGCAAAACAAAGCAGGTTGCACTCCTGCGTTCTTGGAGTTCATGGGCTACTTAGAGGCACTTACTCTAGCCTCTTCACAGCAAAGCAGACTTTATTACAAAGCAATACAAAGGAATACAAAGCGCTTTAGAGATGTAGCCTTAGCATGGGCTACTGTAACAGAATACCACAAACAGAGTGGCTAAAACAATGAATTTTACTTCTCACAGTTCTTGAGGCTGTAAAGTCCAAGATTCAGTGTGGGCTGATTCTGTTCCTGATGAGAGTCCTCTTCCTCCTTTGCAGACAGCTGCCTTCTTGCTGTATCCTCACATGGCAGTGAGTTCCTCTCTCTCCTCTCTTTCTTTTATGTGTGGAAATCCCATTCATAAAGCTTCCACTTTCATGATCTAATCACTTCCCAAATACCCCACCTCCAAATACCACAGTGGAGATTGGGGTTTCACCATCTGAATTTGGGGAGGGCACATTGAGTCCATAGCAGATTCTGACTGTGGTACTCAAAAGTCAGGAGAGCGTGGCGTGGGACATAGGGAGTACTATTAGGGATGGCACTTTGGTGGGAGGAGCAAAGCCAATGAGAAAGGGTCTTTTGGAGGGATGGTAAGAACTTCCAATGGCTAGAGCCTAGACTATATTGGAAAAGGGCAATGATGGTATGCCAGGTGGTCGAAAAGATTGGCAGGGATCAAATCACACAGGGCCTAAAAGAGTTTGAGAAAGATTGGGCTTCCTCTGGCTGCACAGTAGACAATAAGAAAACCAACAGAACAGCTGATTATATATAGTGGACGTTTTACCTTTTACAAAGCACTTCCCAACCAGATTGTTTTTCCACTCTGTCTTCATAGTCGGTAACACGAAGGCAAGAACGGCAATTCAGGATCAAGAGCCTGGGGTCCACACCACCCAGGTATAAGTTATGTAGATTTGAACAAGCCACTTCATAACTCCAAATCTTATCTTTGACAAGAGGAGCCGATTCTCAGCCTTAGGAAGGATTACACAAAACCACACGTAAAAAGCGCTGTCTTAAACTTTAGTTTTTCCTCTGTAAAATGGGGACAATTCCTGTCCAGCCTAACTCAGGGAGCTGCATATGCGGTTTTGTAAGCGAAAGTTAAACGGCAAGAATCTTGAGTTATGAGTCCTTTTGCTTTTTTGGCAGATGAGGCCACGGAAGTCATTGTTTCTGGTTGTTAGGCTGAGAACCCAGAGGGGGCTTCGGTTGCTTTAATTGCGTTTCTTAGTCCTGGTCACAGTGTGTAACTTAGTTGGGACAGGGAGATACACGCACAGAAGATAACAAAGGAAGGGATTGCAGTGGCGCTGGGACACCGACGTAACCCATCCGACCCACTTAAAGGGGTTGCCCCGCCTCTGCTGTGCAAGATCGCCAATCAGCAAGCAAATACCCTAGTGACGTAATCTTCTCGCGACAAAGTCAGCGGACGGTGGCGTTTCCTGGTGAGCGAGACCCGGTGCCGAGGCTATGGGCAGCCAAGAGGTTCTGGGCCAGGCGGCTCGGCTAGCCTCCTCTGGTCTGCTCCTGCAGGTACTCTCTGCCCGGCAGGCTCCAGTCCGTCTGACAGCCGGGATTCGCGGGGAGGTGGCCCTGGGGCCCCTGAGAACCCGTCCTGAGCCAGACCCACTCCTGGCCTGGACCCCACTACGGAGGGGGTCAACAGGAGGCGGTGGTGGCGGAGAGGGGATGCCAGAACCCGAAGTTGGGAGCTAGCGTTCAATGCTCCGACTAGGAAACTGCAAACCACTTTCCTTCTGAGCATTGTAGTTGCCATATGGCAGTTGAGAGATGGTTAGATCAGGTGACAGGGTTGCCTTTGGTGCTTTAGAATTCGATCTTTTTAAGGTGAGGAGTTCATTTTCTCCGTGCCCACCCCTTACCCTCAAACACCTTCCTCAAATTCTGACTTCAGCGGGATGATATGCTGTAGCCCGGAAGCTGGGATTGGCATCCTGGTTCTATCATGTGCTTGCTGCATGACCTGGGACTAGCAACTTCTCCTAGACTTCAGCTCCTCATTAAGAAAATGGGGGTGATAATAGTACCTAGCTCATAATGTTATGGTGAGGCTATATTGGGGTCATTGAGATAATTGCACTTACCACAGTTCCCTGACTCTTAGTATGCACTTAGTAAATGTTAACTGCATCTTCCTTCTGGCTATGTGACCTTGGACAAATCACTTCCCCTTCTTGCCCTAGTTTGCATCATCTGTCAGATATAGTACATGGCAGTTGGTCCAAATAGTATCTAAAGATTTTTTTAACTCTAGAAAGTGGTCATTCTTAGTCAAGTGTTTTAATTCTTCTATGTCTCATCCCTGAGCCTTTCAACCTATCTTCACAGATGTCCTGAATCTGCCCTCCCCTTTAGTTTAGAGAGGCAGTGTTTTCATGGAAGTTAAGAGAAAGAACCAGGAGGGCTTGGGCTCAAGCTTGAACCTTGCCACCTGTTAGAGGCCTGCGCTTGGAAAAGTTGCTTGACTTCTCAGCATCAGTTCCCTCATCTTGAATGTGAACAGTAATACAATCCCATAGGGTTATTAGAAAAATTAGATGAAAAGCCTGTTAGCACATTATATATACTTAATGCTTTTTTTTTGGTATTTTTATTTTGGTAATAAAGGTTTTTATTATGGTAATAAAGATTTTTTTTTTAAAGATTTATTTTATTTATACATACAAGCTGGGGTACAGGCCAGAGGCGTGGGGCGGTGAGAGGTTCACCAGAGGCAGAGTGGGAAGCAGAACAGGCAGATCAGAAACACACTGCTGAGGGGAGCAGCGGGCAAGGCAGGAGAGGTCTGCCGCGCCATGTGGGATTCTCCCCGGCTGGGTGTCAAACCCGTGCTGCCGACAGCTCCACAGTGCAGCGCTTAACCGCTGCGCCACCAGGGAGGCCCAATAAAGATTTTTTTTAATGGTCATTGTGGGGATGAAATGAGATAATCTATGTAAAGTCTGTAGATGTGAGATTTGTGCTTCCATGAGATTCCATGAGATTTGTGCTTAACACGTATTCACTTAGCCCTTAATTATATGAACCTTAAGTTTATTTTTTTTCCTATCTCATGTTAATCAAATATCTGCTTGAATTCAGTGCTTTACCTACATTATTGATTGACCTTTGACAAAACCTTATTCTGAAATAGGCTTCATAAGAATACAAGTCATAGTAGAAAACAAAGGACTAAGCTGCTCATAAGAAAAGCTAGGTTATTTTGTTGCTGTGTGATGGAGAGCAAATCACTTTGCTCTGAGTTCTACTTGCTTCCTGTGCAGCCACTTGGTTGCTTTTAAGGATCAAGTAATTAACAGACGTGAAAGAGTTTTTTCTGAACAGTAGAGTCCTTTACAAAGTTAAATGAAGACTGCTGCTTCACTATGTGGAACAAATGCAGGCATTCCTCGCTTTACTGCTTTTTATTGCTCTTTGCAGATACTACATTGTTTTTTTATTTTGTTTTTTTAATGAATTGAAGCCTGTGGCAACCCTGCATCAAGCAAGTCTCTTGATGCCATTTTTTCCCAATAGTATGTGCTCACTTTGTGTCTCTGTCACATTTTGGTAATTCTCACAATATTTAAAACTTTATTATATGTGTTATAGTGAGCTGTGATCAGAGATCTTTTATGTTACTATTGTAACTTTCCACCAGTAAAAGATTATGACTTGCTGAAGACTCATGATGGTTAGCATTTTTTACCAATAAAGTATTTTTAAATTAAGGTATGTACATTGCAGTTTTTTTAATATGTAATGCAATTGCCTGCCTAATATACTGCAATAGTATAAACATAACTTTTATATGTACTGGGAAACTAAAAAATTTGCTTGACTTGCTTTATTGTAATATTCACTTTATTTTAGTGGTCTGGAACCACACCCAAAATATCTCCAAGGTGTGCCTACTGGTGGGTAACATCAGCAACCTAGAGCTTCATTAGCTCAAACCTTTATTTACACAAATTAGGAGATATGGATTTAGCCTGAGTCAGTCCATTTCTTAGACAGTGATAACTTCAAAGTTAACATAAATGTGTGTATGTGATTTTGTAAAAATAGCCATCATCTTTGAGATTCTTTAGTGTTTTGATTCAGTCCTGTATGCTTTCTCAGATTACAGTGCACACACTTGAGGTAGCTTTGCAGATACATTGTATTCTGCAAGAATTTGAGAGCTTATTCAGTCTTAACTCTGAGCCACCTACAGTGAAAGTGTTAATGCCTTTTATGTATAAGCATTTTTCAAAAGTGGTTTTTTACCTTTGGTCTCGTTTGATCATTTTTATCAATTGTACGAGGTAAGTAACCTCATTTGATAGAGGAGGAAATTGAGACTTAACAAAAATTAGAGCATAATGGGCCTCACAGCTAAATGGTGATTTGAGACTCTAAGCTGAGTGCTTTTTCTATTAAGGGCTCCATGAATTAACTTCCAGCTTTTAAGATGGAGGACAGAATTTGGTTTGCATTTATGCATTTGTATGTTTCTGAAGAGAGTGACAGAACTTCCATCAGACTCTCCATAGGTCACTGTTGAAACCATAATGGTTAAGATCATGATACCTTGGTTTTGGAGAACTTGCAGCTCCTTGACACTCCTCAACAGTGGTAAACTATACTCTCCCTTTATGTCATGTTTTTTTCCCCCGGAGATTTTCAGCCCAGAGTGGTCCATTGGATGCTTTGATTGAATCTTCCAGACTGCAGCTATTCATAGATATTCTGAAAATGCTTGACGTCGAATGATTTCTCATTTGCTCTGGAGTGCACTTGAGTTACACCTTGGTACAGCTAGGATGCAAGGGGGGCATGAGGCTTGCACCCCAGCCAGCATCCCCATTTAACAATTTCATTTAACTGCAGCCCATTATTCTCTGTCTCGGGGGAAGAATGCTTTGCTCATGTGGTTTTCTTGAATTGATAGGTTTGAAAGTCTCATGATACAGCCCTGTCAAATGGCAATAGCTGGACTCTGTCTTCATTTCCCCCTAGTTTATATTATTACCACACTTTTTGAAAAGGTATTTCAGCTCCTCTCTAGAAAGCGGTAAATACTCAGTACATAAATACAGCCTTTTCTGTTTCCTAGTTGACAAGACTGAAGTTGAAAGAGATTAAATGTCATTATCATGGTCCCCAGATACTACGAGGCAGAAAATAAAGAGAAATTAGACCCTAATTCCTACTGAGTCCAATATGCCCAGCAGCTCCCACTTGCTGTGTATGTACCATTTCCAAACAAGCCAAAGGGAGGGCACTGTGAACATGAACTGGAATTCTTTTTGCCTCTTTGAAGTGCCTGACTGAACTCAAAGAAAAACCACTGCATCAGTAGACTGGGGAGACTGCCAAGTGTCTTCCTGGGTTCTTTGACCACTGCAGAGGAGTCCTGAGAGACCCTGCAAATGAAACTGCACAAGGAGGTTGAGTGTTTTAGAGAGAGTCTCGCAGCAGAGCAGCTCTGCGTCATTGCATCACATTAGGGAGGGCAGCCACGTTGTTCTCATTTCAGCAAAGCAAACATTCCCCACATAATTTATTCCTACGCGTTTTTCTTTATCTGTAGGTATTATTTCGATTGATCACCTTTGTCTTGAATGCATTTATTCTTCGCTTCCTGTCAAAGGAAATCGTTGGCATAGTGAATGTGAGGTAAGAAGGACTGAGACCTGGCATTGTCCGCAGCTCACATCCCTGGTCAGGTTTTCTCTAAATTCTGTACCTGTGCGTCCCTCTCAGATTCAAGAAGCAGGGGCCTTTACCAGAAACAGCGTTGAGCAGTGGGCTCAGGGAGGGGTGTGCCGGGTGGGGGAGGATGAGCAGGCGATGCTGCTTTTAATGGACCCATGGAGTGTTTTCCATTAGCAGCCTTCACATGCACATTTCTCTGCCGGCTGTTCCGGTTTGCCTGCTCTTAGAGCCCAGGAGAGGAGTGGGAGTAATTCATTGCCAACCCTGTCTCAGGTATAATCCTGTGTTCTTGTCCTGCTGACAGCAAAGGAAGCAAGAATTCTGCAGTTCGTGAGGATGTGCTTCATAATTACAGGGCTGGAACAGCCACCTTCTTCCCCCCTCAGTGACTTTTATAATTGGAAAATGGTGGCGGGGAGGAGAGCTTGAGTTCTTGGCATTAGTGGCTTAGTGGCTCTTAGAAAGCTCATTTGCTTTGTCTTTTAGACACAGTTTGTTTCTTTTACTCTTGTCTCTTCTGTTCAAGTACACCTACACTTACTTTGTATTCACAAACGACACACGAGTATATGGAGTGATGTGAGTGCTCAGAATAGCTCAGGTAAGTCTCCATGTCCTGCTAACCAAGACAGTGTGTTCCAGACATTCCACCTCAACTTCACACCAAACACAGGCTCTGGGCTCTGTTCTTGGGGCTCAGTGAGGGACTCACATTTTGATGGGGAAAGGAATCATCTGAGAACTTTGCACTAGGTAGGGTTGAGGAGGGGCCCAGGACTCTGCATTTTGGTAAGCCCCCTGGTGATTTTTGAAGTGGGGACCATACTTTTAGAAATGCTGTTTTAAAATGAGGAAGGAAGAGAGCCAAATCCTCTGAGGTACTCAGGCTTTAAAGCAGTTTGGGTCCCTGCCTAATCTACCTCCCCCAGACTGACAAGTTCTTGCTTTTGCAGTCCTTGTCGGTCTTCCTCCGCTGCTAAAGGTGTGGCTCAGGCTCCTCATTGACAGTGTCGCACAGAATCACTGGATGATCCTTGGACAATCTCAGAGAGCGTAGCCCTGTGCAGCCCCCACTCTCGCTTCGTCTGCCTGTGAGGAAAGGAAACCTTAGTACTCCTTGCTGAGGTGTAGGAAGAGCCACCTTGGAGGTGTACAGCAACCTGGATTGCAGCAGTCTTATAATGACCGCAGCCGTATTGTCTGTCCTGAGAGTCTTGTGGCCAAACCCTCAGCTTCTGTTACTAGGGCCATTGGGTCACCTGTCTCAGGGTGGCCAAGAGGTCCCCTTGCTGTATGAGGCTACATCTCATGCCACGAGGGCCACCGTGGTAGTTTCCGTAACGGCATACCCTCCAGTAGGCACATACTCACATGTCTCTTGTTTGGTTCCAAAGTGTTGTTCAGGTCCATTGGGCTAGTGAGGGGTCCTATAAAAGCCCTCCACCCCCAATTACCACCAGTGATTTATGACGGAGACTTTTTTCCTGCCCTGTTGCTAGCAAAAACTCAGCCATTCTCTCTATGAAGAAAGACCAGAAACCCTATCATTTTCTGCTTTTTCCTTTATAGGCTAACACTGCTTTACTCCACCACCATCTTCCTAGCCAGGGAGGCCTTCCGCAGGGCATGTCTGAGTGGAAGTGCCCAACGAGACTGGAGTCAAACCCTCAACCTCCTGTGGCTAAGGTGAGTTGTGCTTCGCTAGGAGACAGTTGCACGAAGGCAAGTGTAGTAAGCGTTACAAGGTCAATGGCAACAGGTACCTAAAGCTCAGTTCTCCAGCTTCAGTTTTATGGTAGGTTTCTGGGGCCTTGGCTTGGGGCAGGAAGGCAGAGTTTACGTGCAGAAGGAGCTTCTTGGCTAGTTTTCTCTCTGGATGACGGAGCTGGTAGGAGGATTCAGGTGGGGGGTTCTGAGCCAGCTTTCCAGCCCTGTTTTATGCTCTTTGGAGATTGTTTCTGCTGTTCCTGATAACCACTCTGGCCTCCACTGGGACTGTGCCATCTCTTTATTCCTAATATTTCCCCCTGTAATATTTTCTGTGCTTTTAACAACCACTTAGTCTTAGTATTTTTTGAAAGCCTTTTAGGGGTTTCATTATGTATTTCTTCCATTTTGTTATGTTGATTTCAGTTCTGAACCTTTTAGAATATTCTTAAAGACTGAGTACATCAGCTAAAAATTATAATGGCTTTTCTGCAATTAGACTCCTGCAGGGAGCTGGTGGTTGAGGTTGTTTACCAATGCTGTCTTTGCATAACTCCTTATTGCCTCGTGGAAATGACTGTCATAGGGCTGGTAGGTGTTCATTTTATTAGAGGAATGACTAACTACCATCACTTGTGTCTCTGTGGTACACATATGAAGGGATACTGTGTTCAGGATTATTAGTTATTTGGGGTGCAAGAACCAGCTATGTACCATCTTTCAGTCATTGTAAGTGCAGGCAACAGGCTTGCACTTTCTGGAATGTGTTTATCAAGTCAGTATGACACAGTGGCTAGGAGTATAGACTTTAGAGTTAGATCAGGAACGGTCCAGCTTCTGTGCTTCATTAATGTTTATGACCTTAGCCAAATTACCCAGTACCTGTTAGCCTTAGTTTCCTCATCTTTTAAATGGGGATAATGATGTAGGATCATTGTGAGGGGTCATTGAGATAAAGGGGTGAATCATAGTGCCTAACATTTAGTAAATGCCTTAATAAATGATAGTAATTTTTATTATGGCTATTTTTTCTGTTACTATTTTAATACATATTTTTGTATTCAGCATGATAAAAAAAACTTTTTTTTTTTTCACTTTTCTAGTGTCCCCCTGGGTGTGTTTTGGTCCTTTTTCCTGGGCTGGGTCTGGCTACAGTTGCTTGAGGTACCTGATCCTAATGTCGTCCCCCACTATGGAACTGGAGTGGCATTGTTTGGTCTCTCAGCAGTGGTGGAACTTCTGGGAGAGCCCTTCTGGGTCTTGGCACAAGCACATATGTTTGTCAAGCTGAAGGTCAGTTTCCCTTCTGATGTGAATGGGAAGTGGGGAGAATAAGGGAGAGAGTGGCTTTTTCCAAGAAATACTCTTACAGAAGAGAATGATTTTTCAGAATCTAAAAAGATATTTGGAAAGAGGCAATATGGTCAGTTTAGTTGAGTCACTTAAGATTTGTCAGATGGGGTCTCCCTGGTGGCTCAGCGGTTAAGCGCTGCGCTGTGGAGCTGTTGGCAGCAGCGATGCGAGTTCGACGAGAGTTCGATGCCCAGCCAGGGAGATTCCCACATGGCGCAGCAGACCTCTCCCGCCTCGCCCACTCCTCTCCTCAGCAGTGTGCTATCTGCCTGTTCTGCTCCCCTCTCTGTCTCTGGTGAACCCTCTCGCCGCCCCACCCCTCTGGCCTGTACCCCAGCTTGTATGCATGAATAAATAAATCTTTAAAAAAAAAAGACAGCATTATTAAATATTAAAAAAAAAGATTTGTCAGATGGACTGGGCTAAAGTTTACTTCTGCTGTTCTATTAATGAAAAGGTTTTGCTAATCTGGAAATAGTTTAAATAATAATTTAAGAGGACTGTTTTTTCTGACCTTATAATGATCTATTTCATGGTATGCTGATAACTTGTCATCTTTTAAAATATATAATTTGATATATACAAAAGAACAAGGATAACATCGGCATAAACCTTACAGCATGACAGTAGACTGAAGATCAGAGAACCTACAACCCAACCCAAGGAGAGCTTCACTGACACTATGTCCAAACTCGTGCCTCACCCCCACCCCTGGGTAACCCCCTTTGTCCTTCATTGGCGTCTTTAGTTTTTAGTAATGTTTTTATTTATTTATTATGCCTACAAGCTGGGGTGTTGGCCAGAGGTGTGGGGGTGGGGTGAGAGGATTCACCAGAGACAGAGTGGGGAGCAGAACAGACAAATCGACTGAAGTACACTGCTGAGGGGAGCAGCAGGTGAGGCAGGAGAGGTCTGCTGCACCATGTGGGAAGCTCCCTGGCTGGGGATCAAACTCGTGCTGCAGTGGCTGCGGCTAACTTCATCGTGCTAAGACTTCATAGTGCGCCAACAGGGAGGCCCAGTTTTTAGTTGTGTTTTTAAAGCACACTCTTCACCATATGTTTGCAGGTGATTGCTGAGAGCCTGTCGGTGATCCTCAAGAGTTTCCTGACAGCTTTTCTTGTGCTGTGGTTGCCTCACTGGGGACTGTACATTTTCTCTCTGGCCCAGGTCAGTTATGGCTTTTAACTTCCATGGAATTTATTTCTCCACCTGGTCTTTCTTCTTGTCCCCATTGCTGCCGGATTTATGTTTATAGTATCCTGCATGCAGGGTAGGCTGGAAGCTCTAGAAATACGGTCTTTTTTAAAAAGATTTATTTATTTATACATACAAGCTGGGGTATAAGCCAGAGTCATGGGGTGGTGAGAGGGTTCACCAGATACAGAGTGGGGAGCAGAACAGGCAGATCAGAAATACACTGCTGAGGGGAGCAGCAGGTGAGGCAGGAGAGGTCTGCCGCACCATGTGGGATTCTCCTCGGCTGGGCGTCGAACTCGCATCGCGCGCTGCCGACAGCTCCACAGCGCAGCATTCAACCGCTGCACCACCAGGGAGGCCCTAGAAAGATGGTCTTGACCCTGCTTCTCCACTGGCTGCCTTGTCCATCCTGCTCCATGCCCTCGACACCATTGATGTCTGCACTGGTGACCCTGCTCAATCTCGTTGTCAGACATAAAAACTCTTTTAGCCATTCTGTGGGCAAGCCCATATCAAACTGATCTTTGATTGTCTGGCAGTCTTATGGCGGCAAAAAAAAAAAAAAAAAAAAAAGCAGTGAGGGGGTGGGGTGGGATTCAAGTTGCCTATGTGTTATTTTTCCTGGATTTCAATTAGTTGTATTAGAATAGGAGGAAACTCTGCCAGGCCTGTTTTAAACTTAGATTAAATTTTCACATAATTCAAAGGGCATAGGTCAAGTTTTTTTCAGTTACAGTTTCAGTTTTGGCAGTTTTGACTTCATTCCCATCTTTCATTTCCTCCTAGTTTTAGTTCATATTTCTAGTTTTAATAAAAATGTACCTGGCATACAAGTGCTAATTTTATAAGCGAAATCTAAGAGCGGATAGTTACCAGAGTATTGATAGATACAATGTGGTTTGTAATTATAGAAAGACAACGTAACATTCTTAGTAATAATTTGTGTGAAAATCTTTCCTATGTTCTAGGCAAAAACTTCACATTTTTGTAAAATACAAAAGCTAGATTTAAAATTATAAAATAAAATATTTTAGAGTAGTTATTTGTTATTTTTTTTTTTTGCCATTTTTTTAGATGTGGAATTACAGTTCTCAGCATTCATCAGTGTTTTTGAGGCACTCTTCCTAATAGGACACAAGGACCACAAAGACACCCAGTTGTTGGTTGTCTCTTCCTGGAAAAGGCACTTTCATTATGCCTTTCTGATTATTAAGGTCCCACCCTGGACATGTCCTTTGATATGGTCAGCAGGAGAGTGCCGAGTTTATTTGCTTCCTTATTATAAGGCTTCTGAGAGCATTCTTCTCTGGCACATTCTCTGTCTGGGTGAGAGGTCTCAGGGTCAACAGCACCTTAGCATAGCAGGTGAGCCCCACCCAAGGCCCTGGGATTTCCCTTTGCCCAACTTCCCGCCAGGGGCACGGCGTCATATGTCAAATTAAAAGATCACTCTAGAATATACAAGGAACTCTTAAATTTCAACAACAGAAAGACAAACTACCCAATTAAACAGTAGGTAAAGAACTTGAATAGCTGTTTCTCCAAAGAAGATATGCAAATAAATGGTCAATAAGTACGAGAAAAGTTGTTCAACGAATCATTAGTCACTAGACAAATGTAGACTTTGCTGCTACTCATTAAAATGACTGTCGTTATCAAAAATAAATAAATAACAAAGTAACAAGTATTAGCAAGGGTATGGAGAAATTAGAGCCCTCATACATTGCTGCTAGGAAGGTCAAATTTGGCAGCCCCTATGGAAGTCACTTTGACAGTCCCTTAGGAATTTAAGCATAGGGCTGCCATATCTTCCAGCAGTTCTACTCCTGGGTATATAACCAAAAGAATTGAAAACAGGTGTTGAAACAAAAACTTGTACATGGATGTTCATGATAATGCTATTCACAACAGCCAAAAAGCAGAAACAACCTAAATATCCATCAACTGATGAATGGACAAATTGTGTGGTCTATCTATATAATAGAATATTCTCCAGCTATCAAATGAAATACCATTATGTGCTCCAGCACAAGTGATCTTTGAAAATGTTGTACTAAGTGAAAGAAACCAGATACTGAACACCATGTATGTATGATTCCATGAATATGTAAAGTCCAGAACAAGTAGGTCCTTAGAGACACAAAGCAGATTACTGGTTGCCAGGGAATGGAGAGTGACAGCTTAATGGATACATTTTCCTTTTGGAATGGTGGAAAATGTTTAAGAATCAAAAGTGGTGGAGGTGTTTGTACAACATTATGAATACACTAGAACTACTGAATTGGGTGCTTTAAGATGATTAAAATTGTCAATGTTATGTTAGTGAACCAAGTATTAGGATACTTTGTCTGAAGATGACCCAAAGGGTGTTATTATTTCCCCAGGCTCTGGTGACTGAGAAGATGAAAAGAGGTGGAGAAGGGGGGCAGGAAGAGGGTACTTGTCACAAAGTGGTGTGACTCGCAGCAGTGCTGCTCTGTTTGAGGCAGGAAAGAAGAAAGATGTGGACATTGGACTCTGTCTTCAGGCATGCGTGGGTGTGCAGAGCGAGGAGCCCAAACCCGCTAAACTGAGAGTCCTCTTACTCCTTGCTCTGTGCCTTTGCTTCAGGAGCAGCTGGGTGTTTCTAGGTTGGGGATTGGAGGTCCTGTTCTTGAAATTGTGTGCTCTGATGTTCTCAGGGGAAAGATGGTGGAAGGGAGTTTGTGAACAGGGGCTCTTTGAATACTCCTCTTTAGCCTGCTCGCAAACCCCTAGACTGCGGCTCTTGGCCAGAAGCCATCCTTTTGTTGCAGAGGAGTGGTGGGAGGGGTCCTCATATCACCACACCCTTCCCTCCTCTATCCTGTAGTAGCTCTTGCTCTGACCCAAGAGGAGGGAGCCAGCAGCTTAGTTCTGCCTTATAATCATGAGGTCACAGGTTTCCGGGGTTTATGGAAAATCCCCAGTGCTAGATGGCAGCAAGTCCCCTGGATTTTAGACTAGCCCAGTGGGGACACATGGATCCTCATAGGATGCTGTCTAGGTGGAAAACTCGATCCTTTGGCCGAACACGCATCTTTGAGATCATAGCTGACACCGTGGTGGTGATTGCACTACTAATGTCTGTTATGAAAATTCTGTGGTGCCTGCCCCGAAGAACTTCTGTTCTCCCAGTCAGATGAAGTGTGTGGAATACTTTCCCCACAGTTGCTACCGTGGAGCTGGTCTTTGTGGGTGCTGCTGTTTTCCAGAGGGTGGGGTGTTGCTCAATAGAAGGTGCAGTTAACTAAAACAGTTCTATTTCTTCATTGGCCTTAGAGGTCAAATTATAGGCAAGTATTAATTATGCCTATATTAAAACAGTGTAATTTACCATATAACCCAGCAATTTCACTCTTAGGAATCTACCCAAAGAACACTAATTCAAAAGGAAACCTGCACTCTTATGTTTAGTGCAGCACTATTTACAATAACCAAGATATGGAAACAACCTAAATGCCCCAAAACAGCTGAGTGGATCAAGAAGATGTACTTTTCTCTCTCTCCCTCTCTCTCTCTTTCTCTCTCCTCCCTACTCCCACTTTCTATCTATATAAAACATTTTTTTAAGAAAGAAGATAGATATGGTACATATATACAATGGAATACTACTCAGCATTCAAAAACGATAAACATGCTATTTGTGGTAACATGAATAGAGCTGGAAGGGATTATGCTAAGCCAAATAAACTAGAAGGAGAAAGAAAGATATCGGATGGTTTCACTTGTATGTGGAATAAGAGAAACCAAACATAGGGTCAGACAATGACAAACTTTAAAACCAACCCTGGAAAACTGACCAGGAAAAGAATGAGAGGCATGAGGAGAGCATAGTGTACTGTGGTGGAGGATTATGGGTGCTTTGGTGGTTGGAGAGCTGCCGTGACCACACAGGAGGGGAGAAATCCTATAATGTCAAAAAATTAACAAGGATGTAAAACAGTGGTACTTTATTTTTTTTTTTATGTTTCTTTTGGTAATTTCTTTTTTTTTAATTTATATTTTTATTGTTATTTATATCTTTTACATTTTGTATTCCCCTTGGGTAACCCACCACCAATACACCTGTGATCCATCTCTGTGGTCCCTTGTGTTCTTTTCTACTCCATTTTGTGCCCTTATCCTCCCCCTCCCCCCAAGTGGTACTTCATTTTTTAAAAAAAAGTATAATTTTAAACCAATATTTTCTTTTTTCAGCTCTTCTATACTGCAGTTCTTGTGCTCTGCTATGTTATTTACTTCACAAAGTTACTGGGTTCGCCACAGTCAGCCAAGCAACAAACTCTTCCTGTCACCAGAATGACAGATCTGTTACCCAGTGTTACGAGAGGTAGAGTAAGTAATGCATTTTCTCTCTTACCATTTTAATCACAGGTGCTGGTTATCTTTGAGGGTAAAGAGCTATAACTTTATTGTTTATTGTTGTAATAGTAAACATAATTTGATAGCGCATATTTACTGAATGCTTGCTGTGTGCCTGGCCATTGTTTCTAAACCTTGGCACTATTGACACCTGGGACTGGATAACTCTTTGTTGTGGGGGCTGCCCTGTGTATCATAGGATGTTTAGTAGAATTCCTCCTCTTTATCCTTTGGATGCCACTCCTAGTTTTGACAACCCAAAATGTCCCCAGACACTGCCAAATGTTCCCTTGGGACGGGGAGGGGCAAAAGCGCCGTAGTTGCAAATCACTGTGCTAGGTCCAAATGCTTTACTTGACGGTTATGACAACTCTGAGGCTGACAGTCTCGTGATTTCTGTTTTAGTGTTGAGAAACAGGTTTAGGGCTAAATACCTGCCCCGGGTCAGGGTGAGAACGGGAGCCTGGAGTGGCTTAAATCCCAGAAGAGTACAAGCTCCAGCCACTGTGCGCCTCTCTCGATTCTGCTGTGTCTTAGTTTCCCGAGGGCTGAGCTCTGGCGCTGGCAGTCCAGAGAGCGGGGAGGGCCCCCGCATGGTTCCTTGATCTGGTGTCAGGCCAGACTTTCAGGTGATCCACTTTCCCATCAAGACCTCTGAAGACTCGGGATGCTGAGGTGTGGAGTGAGGCATAACTTTCTACTCCTCAACGCCCGTGACTTTTATTTCCTGGCTCTTGTGGGGTCAGGGCCACGTCCGGGCCCGAGTCATACTCATGACCGAATGTCACGGTGCCCGTCAGACCCTTTGGGGCCTGCTCCCTTGCGTGCAGACCCGCTTTCCCTTTGCTCAGGCTTGCTTGCTGGCTGCATGTGGTGCACTTACTGGAGGTAAGGCTGCAGCTGGACTTCTCCTGAGTCATCTTTTGTGATTTCTTGGAGGGGGGGGGAACGGTAAAATGTTTGGGACTTCATTCTCAGAATTACAGAATCCTGTTATGTAACTTTTCGAGAAAAACCAGCTGTTACATAACAAAGCCAGCTATGTCCTCGTTTGTTAGATAAGAGTTCTCTGATCAACTAGATCTTACCTTTAGCCTAAGTCAGCATGACAATTTTTGGATACCACGGTGCCATATCTTCCAGCTTAGAGGAGAACTCAGGATTTCTTCCCTTGACTGGAGTTTCTGCCATCTGCCCACAGATTGGGTCTAATAGAGAAAGGTCTCCCGAGTACTTTCAATGCCAGCTTTTCATACTGGGCCAGCCTCCATGCCCCAGCAGTATTTTGGAAAGGAGCATCAGGATGATTAATACAGGCAATAGGAGAGAGGGTAATGAAAAGAGTCTGTCAAGCGTGTATTTAACCTGTGATGTTCCCTTATGGGTCAAATGAAGATACTAATAGTGCCTTCCTCCGAAGCTGGTCGTGAGAGGCAGATGAGATGGGGCCTGTGAGGTGCTTAATGCTGGGGCCTGGCACAAGTGGGTTTCCATGGTAACAGTAGAGACCATCCCCTCCATCACACTGCTCCTCTGAGAGCTGGAGTCTCTCCACTGGGCCCTCCTATGGCAGGTTTAAGAGCCCCAAAGTGCCCTTGCTCATACTATGGGGACAGAAGCCCGGCTCCGAGAAGCTCGTGTATACCTGTCATTCACAGTGGCACCATTCTCACGCTTGGTGCCATCTGGGGTACAGGTGTAGGAAGGAGATTGCTGGGCCTCAGGGATCTTCTGTGGATTTGGGGGGCAGTAGGTACAGACCTGAAGCTTGATGGACTCTCTCCAAACCTCATTGCCCTCATTTTTAGAGTGAGATTGTTGGCCTGATGACCTGTGAGGCCCCTCTCAAGACTTGTGAAAGTATTTGAACTTTGACAAGGAACCCTTTATAACAGCTGCTGCTAACTTCAAGCTTGCTCTGTGATGCCACTATGCACTTTACACGGGGTTTTGTTTTGAATCCTTATAGTCACCCTATTGTCTACATTTTGCAGAAGAGAAAACTGAGGTTTAGAGGAGTTAAGTGACAAACCCAAGGTCGCATAGCTGGTTTGGATCCACTTCTACCTGTGACCTAACCTTGATCTAAGTGTTTAGCCTCTATGCGCCATAGTCTTCCAAACAAAACTGACTTACTGTTCAAGGTAGTTATTTATTTACTTAAGGATTGAGAAGTTCCAGGTAGGACAATTTGCTAGTAAATATATATATATATATCCTTGTGAAGTAAAAAAAAAAAAATGAGATGAATGTGAATATTGTGCGTGACTACCACCAGCAATATGCATAGCGATTCTTCAGAGCAGCTTTCTGCCGCTGGGGACCCCCTCATAAGAAACTGCTCAGACCATACACTCAAAATCAGTTTGATCAAATTGTGAAACTTCCTTCCTAGTCTTCTAGAATCTTATCTTCTTTAAAGATGCTTATCTTTTAAGATACTGAAATTAGTGATACCTCACATAATGACTGCCTTTTTCATCTTTTATATGCTTGCTATTTCTGAGTGATTTCCTGTGAGAGGTTTGCTAGTAATTAAGTAAAGCTGAGAAGTGATGAGGTCAGTGGGAGGTGGAAATGTGAGCGTGGACAAGAGCATGGACAAAGCTGGGCAGGTTGATAGCCCTGGAGTAAGAGGGAGGGGAAGGTTTGCGTGTGGGATGTAAAGGCGAGGGAGGCCGGGGCCTGGGGCTCCCTGGGACTCTTCCCTGTGGCGAGAATGTGAAGAATGCAGCTGGTCAGGCCCTCCTGAGTCAGAAGGCTTTGCAGAGTGGAAGTGGCTAAAGTACAACTGAGCTTCCCAGTTATGATTCCAGACCTTGCCTGGAGGTACTGCCCATCACCTTTTGCCATCCATTCCTCAGTTTCCCCATCCATACAGTGAGGCAGTGGAATGGTTTGTTGGTCAAGCGATGCCAGAGAAAGTAAGTCACAACTCAGCAGTACCAACTCAGCTCTTGTGAAATAGGCCTCTTCTGACCATCTCAAGTGACAAATACATTGTGAACAGAATGGTAAAAGCCCAGAGAAACTGCTTCTTCTTTTCTACCACTTAGCAGATGCTTCTAAGAAAAAATTCAATCTCTGATCTGACTTCCTGCATCTATGTCCTTAATGAGCATTTTAAAGATATTAAGCAGTGTGGCTATTCCTTCTGAACCAAGGTCCGTTTGAATGAAAGGCATTAGGAGAAAGGAATACTAAAGTTTTAGATCAGATTTACTATCATGATTTTATTCTCCTAAAAAAATTTTTAAAGAGCTCAGTCATCTTCCCAAACCCATTCACAGCCTGCACACAAGTAGGCTTCCTAAGAACCTCATGTAGGGCCTTACAGCTGGCGCAAGGAGGTAAGTCTCAGCCTATGAAGCATTCAGCAGCCGCTGCAGCACGAATTTGATCCCCAGCCAGGGAGATTCCCACATGGCACAGCAGACCTCTCTCCTGTCTTGCCCACTGCTCCCCTCAGCAATGTACTTCAGTCAGTCTTCCTGTTCTGCTCTCCATTCTCTGGTGAATCCTCTCACAACCCCCGACACCTCTGGCCTACACCCCAGCTCTTGTATGCATAAATAAAATAAATCTTAAAAAAAAAAAAAGAACCTTATGTAGCAACTGTGACTGTTTTCTTTGAAAAGAGCCCTTCTGGGTCCCTCCACCCCCAAAATCAGGCATGGGAAGGGGGTGGGGCTTAGTGCGAGATAGTGCTTCTGTGCCCACTGGGCGCCACGGCATCCCAGCATGCTGTGGTTCACAGTGCCCCCTAGCGGTAATAGGTTGTCTGGCACTCCGTTAGGGGAAGATTTCTTCCTGGCCTAGAGCTACCCCTGGCATCTGTTCCAGGTCCAGTGGTGTCCTGAAGGCAGTGCAGTTTGGGAAGATCCAAGCCTTCCTGTGCCTAGAAGAGAGATTCTGAGATCAAACCATGAGTACCCTTGCTTTCAAGAGGTACTCTAGACTTGCCCTGTGTTAAACAGTAGCCAGCAACCACATGTGGCTATAGAGCATATGAAATATGAGCTGTAAGTGCTAAATACACACTGGGTTTCAAAGACTTAATCTGGAGAAATAATGCAAAATACCTCTTAATATTTTTATATATTGATTACATGGTGACCTGATAATATTTTGGGTTAAATAAAATGTAGTAAAATTAATTTTATACTCTTCACTGCTAGAAATATATGTGGCCTGCTTTCTTTTTCTCCTGGATAGCATTTTTCTACACAGATGGGCTTTGGGCATGCATGACTGGGACCTGCCCTTGGGCCAGCTTCCACAGCTAAAGCTGACCTTTTTTTTTTTTTTTTAAGACTTATGTATTTATGCATACAAGAGCTAGGGTGCAGGCCAGAGGTGTGGGGTGGTGAGAGGATTCACCAGAGACAGAGTAGGGGAGCAAAACAGTCAGATCTACTGAAGTACACTGCTGAGGGGAACAGCAGGTGAGGCAGGAGAGGTCTGCTGCGCCATGTGGAAAGCTCCCTGGCTGGGGATCGAACTTGTGCTGCAGTGGCTGCAGATAGCTTCATAGGCTAGACTTAACCCCTTGCGCCACCAGGGAGGTCCTCAAGCTGACCTTTTGTAGAGGCGAAGTGGACCTGGCCTCCCTGCTTTACCCCTTTCCTCTCAAAGTGCCCCTGAAATCCCACCTTTTGAAGATCATTTTTTAGTGAATCAGAATTTTTCAAACTGAACCTAACTCCTAGACTGAACATTCTGAATATTCTTGACAGAGGCGGTCTCTGGGAAAGATCTGAGGGGAGGTAGAGAAGAAGTCACACCCAGCTAGCTGCCACACTCCTCCATTTTGTGGTCAGCTTGCTAACTTTCAAGCTCTCTTACAGATTGACCTCTGCCTCAACACTTGCTCCCCTCCCACCCTCCTCACCTTTAGGAAATAGGCAGTTTGGTGCCCCCTAAGGAGTTTTGGAAGAACTGTATCAGAAGATTTTTTTCCCTTTCTTCTGTCATATTCTGAGTTTCATTAACCTGGGATGGATGACTTTTCTTTTCTTCTTTTTTTTTTTTTATTAATGTACAAGCAAAGCGTGTACGTACAGCATTTGCACAATGGCTAAATATGGCGTTAAGATGGAAGTCTGTGAAACAGGTTTTGCTGTGCAGTCTGGCATGCTTCAGACATTTTTTAAGGAAAGAACTGACTGCTAGCTGTCTGTGTCAGATGTGGTCAGCTTGTCCCAGCTTCCCCTGGACAGCACAGTTCTTTGGTGGGGGGTCTTAGTGAATGAAGCTTGGGCAGGCCCCTTACAGAGGCGCTCTTCCACCTAGAGCCTTGGTAGTCATGTTCAGGAATGCCAGTACGTGTTGTTTGCCAGTACTCGTCGATGCCTTCTGTGCTTAACATTAAAGGAAAAATTACTCAGCGCTATCTAAGTGGGTATTTAGGAACCAAAATGAGTTTGCCCCTCATGTAGCCTTACTGTATTCTTAGACTTGCAGTGACTGGGAGTTTTTGTTTTGTTTTCTCTTCTAGGCTTTTGTAAATTGGAAAGAGGCTAAATTAACTTGGAGTTTTTTCAAACAGTCTTTCTTGAAACAGATTCTGACAGAAGGTGAGTAAAAGGTCACTCAGCTGTGAGAAAGCTGTAGTGTAGGCAAGCATGTAGTTACAGTGGCCTGTTACCTAGATCCAGGCTACCTGTTGTCTCGAGGTTCTGGGCAGAGGATGCTCAGCAATGAGAGCTTTTTATATAAGGACAAGGAAGCTAACATTTATTTAGCTTGCTGCTTTATTTAAGTAGTCTCATTTAAATCTCTCCAAAGCCTTGGAAGAAAAATATTGTCTCAGAGGAAACTGTGGGTCAGTGAGGTTATGTAACTTCTGCAGGATCCTACAGTAATGAGGAACAGCTTCCTCTGAATCCAAGTTTAACCCAAAAAACCCCAAGTTATGTATATCATTTAATTAAATGTATTATAGAGGGAGAAGCTATCCATAATCTTGTAATCATGTACTAAATTTTTCTATATTATCTTCTTTTTTGTTGTCTTCTGTTTTTATTTTATACATACATTTTTTTTCCTGTGCTTTTGTTTGTTTTTTTTTTTACTTTTTCTAAGAGCCAGGTTTTCATTCTTTTATTTCCTTAAACATCAGTAAGATTCAACTTTTAAAAAATTTATTGAAGTAACATTGACTTATATAGGTTTCAGGGATATAGGATTATAGTTCGCCCTCTGAGCCTTAAACGTCTTAGGTCCTTTCATTGAACAGTGACAGAGATCTTTATGCACAGGGCCAGCAAAGAGCTGAAAGTCCATCAGGTTTTTCTATGCATATGTGTTAGTTTCTTCATACCCAGAGAATGAGATCTGAGGTGGCTGTAAGCTGCTGAAGGTAGTAGTTTTTCTTATATCTAATTTTCATGTCTATACATCTATTTATCTATTACTGAACACATCTTAAAAGCTTTTGAAAATTATCTTTTAATTATAAAAATAGTAGAATTCCATTACAAAAATTTTGGAAAGTAGAAAAAAGTTCCCTCTAATTCCAGCATTCCAATACAACCATCATTGTTGTTTTCCTTTCCCACCCTGCCCCCCATCTTTATTTTATCTCCTTATATGCCTCTCTGTCCCCATCTGTGAGGATAGCACCAACAGGCATCTGAAGGCTGTGAACTTTGAGAGCATGTCTTTCTAACCTGAGGCTGTCACGTTGCCGTTAAAAAAGTGCAACTGTTCACAGGCCTTCCGGGGAAGTAAGGACAGAAGCCTTTGGAGAGCTAGGAAAGGGGTCTCAACTGTAAGGTCTTGAGAGCAGAGAGTGTCCACAGCACGCTGCCAGGCCTGGAACGTGATAGATAGGTAGCAAGTATTTGTTAATAAAGAAAGGTAACTGTGGTGATACTGTATATTGTGCTAGTTCACGTTATTGTTAGAACAGGAAAAGCAATAGAGGGAGTTTTGGAAAGACAGGCTGCTGTATACACTTCCCCCCCCCTAAGTTTTGAAAGCAGTTTAAACAGGTTAAAGAACCATGGATCCAGTCTACACTGTGGTCTTAAGCTGCAGTCAGCTGGGTGTGAGTTAGGCTGTACTCAGGTCTCCTGAGCTCGGCTTGAATACAATGCCGCTTGCTTCCTTGTCTCCCTGGCCTGACCCACAGAGGGCCTCCATTTCCCTGATTGAAATAAGAAAGTGGCTTGAGAAGGACCCCCCAGATTCTTTTTATGTAAAAATTAAAGCTCTAGGGGCCTCCCTGGTGGCGCAACAGGTTAAGCGCAGCACTGTGAAGCTATCCAGAGCCACTGCAGCACAAGTTCAAGCCCCAGCCAGGGAGCTTCCCACATGGCACCGCAGACCTCTCCTGCCTCGCCCACTGCTCCCCTCAGCAGTATACTTCAGTCCTTCAGTCGATCTACCTGTTCTGCTCCCCACTCTGTCTCTGGTGAACCCTCTCACCACCCCACACCTCTGGCCTGTACCCCGCTTATGTGCATAAATAAATAAATCTTTTTAAAAAATTAAAGCTCTAAAAAAGTTGAAATCATTCATTGTAGTAGCAAAAATGTATATGCTTTTACCTTCCGTTCCCACATTCCTGAGCACTGTGTGCTGGGAGCTGAGAACACACAGATGAATGAGTCACAGGCCACGCCTCAGGGAGCTCTTTCTCTGCCCAAAGACACATTTGTGTGGTTAACTCTAATGCAGGATGTGCTTAGAAAAAGTGCACTCACCAGAGTCTCTTGAGGGCCTTCTCATTTCCTGGAGCTCTGCTAGGAAACCAGGGACATTGAAACCTGGCTCCTGCCCTCAGAAGCTTATAGAATACAGGACGGTGAAGCCTGTTGTGCCAGAAGACAGGGATGTCCCCATAGAAAAATCATTCTAGATGGGAAGAATGCCAAGAGCTGGGACTGAGAGTATGACCAGGCTCAGTCTGACCCTGGAGGGAATAAAACCTGGTATTGAAGGGTGGCAGTGTGGTAAAGGGAGATCGGGGTGAGGCTGGTGAAGGAAGACCAAAATGAGAACTTGGAGTCAGTTTGTAAAAGACACCTGCAGAACTAAGGAGCTGAGCATTTTTTAAACACTAAAGAGCCATTTGAAGGTGTGAAAGCAGGGTTTGACTTTAAGATTGTGTTTGCGAAAGCAGCAAGTTAGCAGCAAGGACGGACGGAAGAGATTCTGGTGGGAGCAAATGCAGCCTTGTGACTAACCCGCAGAGGTCCCTGCCCCAAATGCAGTGGCTGGGAGATTGTAGGGAGGCAAGGACCAAAGAGAGACTTGAGAGAGCATCACTGCTTCTAGTGTATTAATAATGCTTTCCCTTTTGAGCAAAGGGAGGTGAGAATTTCCCCTGTAGAGCTGTGGCATCCTCAGTGTTCCCTCACCGTAATGGCCAATGCTTTCCACTCATGGGTAAGAAAATTCATGGAACCGGGGGTGGAGCACTGGACTGGTGTCCTTGCCTTGAAGGCATTTGACTGTCTTAGATTTGAATCGTGAACTTAGGACTCCAAAGCCTTGCCAGCCTCTACAGAACTTACTCCAGTCTGGAAGGAACCTTTTGATGAGTCTGTGCATATAAGTGGAACTTATATTTCACAGAATTTAATTTTCTGACCTCCCTTAAAATTTGGGACAATCATTTTCATTATTAACATTTTAGTGCTCTCCCCAGGCTTTTTTTTTTTTTAAACTTATTAGACTGGTTTTATTAAATTGTTTTGCTTTTAACTCTTTTGGAGATTTTCTGTCAACAAAACCCCCCCGTACATTCCAAATTATTATTTTGAAGTTGTTTGAAATCAACATTAGATCAAGGAACATTTCTTTATAACTGATTGCCTAATTTTCCTCCTGTGGGAGTATTTGCCAACTAGAAAAGTTGATAGGCAATAAAAGGAAACAGGAAAACAATATGCATTTGAAATGCTAATTATTTGTCCTTTTCCATTTTTAGGTGAGAGATATGTGATGACATTTTTGAATGTGTTAAATTTTGGCGATCAAGGTAAGATGAATTTTGTAGCATTTTAAATAAAGATCAATACTGTTAGAAGATAACTTTATTTAGTAGTTAGGAGGGGAAAGTAATAATTTCCTCTGCAGTTTGAATCATTTAATGAATAAATGAACCTGAAGATTATTTAAAAGTAGAGATTGTAAAATAAAGAGTCCTGAAGATTGAAAAATGTAGGTCTTTGTAAATACAGACTGTACTGACTTGTCTCTTCATGTGTGACTTTGGTGGCAGGTTATCTGTTGAAATCCCCTGTCTTACCCTGCTTCCTGTGGAGCTCTGCTGCTCATTTTAGGGTCAAGGGTGCTGAGAGAAGAGAAAAGGAAACTTAACATCACAAAGATGCACCTCATGCGTGTTTGGCCATATAGATCTCAATACTGTTTTATAGAGTTATCTTTTACTACAATCCCAAAACAGTAGAAAGAAAAGAGGGAGAAAATCAACTTGGCTTTAGTGACTTCTGTTTTAAAAAGTGCCAGGGTTGGAAACGGTCTGAATCTTGACTGTATCCACATTGTGATATCGCAGATGATTTTGCAAGCTGTTACTATTCAGGGAAACAGGGTGAAGGGTACTTGGGCTCTCTTAATTTTCCAGACGCACCGAATTTATGATTATCTCAGAAAGTTTAATTTTCAAAATTAGGAAAAAATTATAGTGTGAAAATTCAAATAGAAAAACATGTAAGATTGTTCGTCCTTCCTTTTTGTTTTGTAGGTGTATATGATATAGTGAATAATCTTGGCTCCCTTGTGGCCAGATTAATTTTCCAGCCAATAGAGGAAAGTTTTTATATATTCTTTGCTAAGGTGCTGGAGAGAGAAAAGGAGGCTGCACTTCAGAAGCAGGTAATCTTGGTTCTTACGTCACTGTCTCTCAAGTGAATTCTCTAAGTATAAAGTAAACAGACAGACATGTAGATTGCCTATTTCCTTCCTGATAGAGCTAAAATTTTCTTCTAGGATTCATTGTTTTATCGCATTCTGAATGGTACAGGACCCTGAGCTCCCTTCTTTCATGGCCTTCTCCCTTGGTTGATTCTCCCTTTTCATCAATTTGTTCTTCTTTGGGACCTTATTCTTTTCTTTTCTTTTTTTAGATAGGATTACATATACATTTACTACAGCACGAAAGAAAGCCACTGAGAAAAGCTTTACAGAGTTTGACAAGTTATTAGGAAATTCTTCTGGAAGAATGCTATGATTATAGACTCATTCTTTAAGATTTTAAAATGAAGCCAAAAATATATATTTGATTTTTAAATGTTCAAGGAAATACTGATATTCCAGAGTAAACTTGATTACTGTAGTATTGAAATGTATTCAGAATTGAGAAAAAATATAAATTCAGTATCCAGATACAGGTATTCCCCACTTTTTGAAAGTTCGCATTACACCATTTCACTTCTACATTAGTACCCGTTTTTGTTAACCTAAAGAACTCCAAAAAGGGTTTTTACTTTTATGGCAAAAGGTGGGACCTTATTCTTGACCCCATCCTCTCAAAACTCTGCTTGTCCCTAGTGCAGCACAAACCCCTCCCAATGGCCTAGTCTAAGGCATAAGAATGATCTAGTGAGTAATAAGAATCTTCCGATGCTCAGGAACCAAAGGTGAGTCAAAGGATGCTGAGACTGGAGCAAATCTAACCTGAGGCGTGGGGGGAAGGACATGTCCCTTTCATTCAGTCACCACCCTAGTTGTTTAAGCTGCGTAAGGACTGTGAAGTGCTCCGAGCTACGTTCTCTCTGTGTAAATCTATAAACTCTGGTTGGCAAATACAGAAGAGATTTTAATCCAGGATTTATTTCATTGTAGAAACTTCACTTTTTCTAAAACCATTGAAAATATCTGACCTATCTTAGGATGAAAAGCAAGCTGGGTCGATTTCTTACATGTCTTAGAAGACATTTTGCAAAATGTAATTTAAGAAACAATTTTTCAAAATGAGCTAGTGTGGTTCTCAGTCTGATTTAGGACTTCTCCTAAGTGTATATTGACAGCAACATCAGAGTTTTGAGATATTTGTCAAGAGAAGCACAATGATAAAGCTAGCTAAAAACTTGCTGTCCATTTAAAAATAAATGTCAGAAGTGAACATGTACTACCTAAGGGGGCACATTGTCCTCTGCTGATTCGCTTGCTAATGGACAGAAACAAACATAGGCCGCAGAAAAACAGTGATGGCCTCACAGCTTGAAAGAGTAATATGTAAAACAGCTAAGAGAGAATGCTAGCTGTGAAGATTTTCTTTAGCCCACGATTCATCCACTTTCCTTCCTTCCCGCCCCCCTCCCATTTTCCCCTCCCCCCCAGGAGGACGTTGCTGTGGCCGCAGCAGTTTTGGAGTCCCTGCTTAAGCTGGCCCTGCTGGCTGGCCTGACCATCACCGTTTTTGGCTTTGCCTATTCTCAGCTGGCTTTGGATATCTATGGAGGAGCCATGCTTAGCTCAGGATCAGGTATGCACAAGAATTTTGCCAGATTTGCTCTAATTCCAACAGAAATAGGAGAGTCTTAGGAAATTCAAGAGCTGGCACACAACAGTTGCCAAGAGTAGAGGCGGCTAGGGTGTGGGACGGTCCTCTTCAGACGCAGCTCAGGGAACAGCCGGGGACGTTGCCACCAGGACCATCAGTTCCCCAACTTCACTCGGAGAAATTGATACAAAGCCTGGGCTTTCCTCTCAGGCCTAAAATGTGTTTTGCCAAGCGCTTCCCTGCGCTCCCTCTGGGGTGAGAGAAAGGCAGAGAGCAGACTCTAATGAGTCTCCCCTTGGTACTAAAAACATCTGAAGACAGTCAATGCCACATAAATCTTGGGGGCTGAGGCATAAAAGCCTCTGAAGGATAATCCAGAGCCATTTGCAGAAAATAAAATTGTCCTTGGCAAATAAAACGGATGTTTAATCCAGTGACTCTTGCTTTTCGGAGGAGAAAAGGATTGAATGAGTCCAGTGTGAAACGCCTGGTGTCGAGGCCGCTGAGCACCCCCCGCGCGTGCTAGGCCCTGAGGACTTCGCCAGCCTCCAGTGTGCTGGGCTGTAAGCTGGCAGTGCCTTTGCAGGGTTTCAGTTTGGGTTTAGCAAAGATGTTTTTAATTCCTCAGTCACCAAACGAGAACCCTGAAATCTTCCTGCTGCCCCACCTCACTGTAGAGGGTTTTGTCAAATGCCATTTTAAAGCTCACTGATGTCTTAATCTCCACTCTCATGGGCCCAAACTTTTGGTATTAGGGAGGGAAGGGCCAAGTTTCTACAGCAGAACAAAGGTGATTACATTGGGAGAAGTGCCTGCTGTGAAACCAGTGAAGTGGCTTGCAGCTTCCTGGGGCTTGTGCTGTGAGAAGTACATTTCCATCAGGCCGCTGCAGGGAGGCTTCATTAGGAAACCATTAACAAGTTAGTTTGCAGAGACAGGGAACTCAACTATTTCACTGCAGCTCTGGCCCTTTAGAAAGGTAATCACCAAGCAACAGTACCTCAGGACACTGCCACGGAGAGAGCCTGTCCATCGCTGTAAGGTTCTTCTGGTGGAGGAACTCATCTCGGGCGATACACAACTGCTGTGATTGTGTCGTCATTTTACTGAAGTGATGGGGCCAGCTTTGAGCACTGATAATAGAGTTACCAACTGCAAGGGGCGGTGTTAGTTGATTCCTACGGGAATAAGTTCTGTCTCCAGTGCTTTATGTCATTGTCATTAATTTTAGATTCAAAAAGATACACTCTCCATCTCATCTTTAGAGAGAGTAGAGTCTTGGGAATGACCTGGTTTCTCAGTCTCTGAAAATAGCACGTGGCTCGGTTACCTCTGTCAGGTCTTTGGGCCCATTGTGACCTCTTGCCTGGGAGGTCACCGCCCCAGCAGGGGTTTCTGGCATTTGTCCCTCATTATGGCTGCCTCACATTTTGACCATACTTTGAGCTTTCCTTAAGGCCTTCCGTGGCTTCCTCGGAGGGTCTGTGTGTGTCTGCTGTCCTCAGTTGCCCTAGCTGCATATTGGTCTTTGTCCCCGACTGTAAAGTGAACTTTCGTGACCTGAATTAGCCTCTGTGACACCCTCCCCCTCTGTGCCAGTCTCTCCAAATGTAGGGCTTGGACGCAGCACAGACAGGCTTTCATGTGGAACGTTATGGTTTTGCTTTACATTGTTTGGATTAACACTGAATTCAATTTAGGGGCCTTGTAAATGCTCTAGAGATTTTCTCAAGAATCTTTCTTAAGTCTAGTTTTTCCATCCTTCAGAAAAACAGTCACTGAACTTCCTTAAAATTTCTCACTTTTATCTCTTAATTTTCTCTCTTGCCCCTTCCCTTTTTTAAAATCGGTTTTTCTTCTCTATCCTCTTGCATTACTTGCCTAGGGCTATGATAACAATGTGCCACAAACTGGACAGCTTGAAATTAATAGAAATTCACTATCTCACAGTTCTGGATGCCACAGGTCTAAATCAAGGTGTCAGCTGGGCCACACTCCCTCTGACAGCTCTGGAGGAAGGTGCTTCCTTGTCTCTTCCAGCCTGTGGTGTCTGCCAGTGGTCCTTGGCTTCCAGGTGCATTACTCCAGTCTCTCAACTGTCTTCTCCCTGTATGTCTTCACATCGTTTTCCTCTATGAGTGTCTTCTCTGTGTTCAGATTTCCACTTTTTTTTATAGGGATGCCAGTCATAATGAGGATTTAACTTGAATCTCTCTGTAAAGACCCTGTTTCCAAATGAGATCGTTTTCTAAGGTTCTGGAGATGAAGACTTCAACATACTATTTGGAGGGATATAATTCAACTTGTAATACCCCTCAAGTCAGTCCATAATTTAAGGTTCTTTCTTTGGATTCCCCAATTTCAAACTGTTTCCCCCAGATGGACTCAAAGCCCTTCCCTGGAGTCACTGTTTCATGCAAGTATTTGTGTTTTCCATGTCTCAAAGCAACTCTCTAGCCATTTCATATAGATCCACACGTGTCATTAGCTTTTAGTTACCAAGTGAGAGGTGCGGTTACAAGAGGCGCCCCAGTCCTCTCTGCCACATAGAGGAGGGAGCGAAGCAGGAAGCACACTGGGCATAGCCTTAAGCCATCCCAGGGCATACCCTGGTCCCACCTCCTCTACTGGGATTGTCCCTCAGCTGGGGTGGGGGCCAGGGGAGTCTGCAGTATGGCATGATAAAACGTGGACCCCAAGGGAGGACCATGGAAAACTGTTTTTTATTGAACTGCTGCCCTGTTAATATCCCTCTTGATTGCAGTAAAACTGTTCAGTCTCCTTGGCACAGGGGTGTTTCATAAAAAGCAGCTTTAATAACCATGAATAAGTTTCAGATTCTGGAACTTAAATCACCCCCCACCCCACCCCTGCTTTTCTTTCAGTGGTTAAGGTTTTTCTGTATTGAAATCTAATTTACATAAAGTAAAATTCTGTACTCTTAAAAGTACAGTTTAATGAGTTTTGGCAAATATGTGCACCCATGTAACCAGCATCAAATTAAGATATAGAACATTTCCATTACCACAGAAACGTCCCTCAGGACCCTTTTCAGTCAGCTGTATCTCAGAGGCAACCGCTGTTCTGATTTCTATCACCATAGACTATTGCTTTTAAAAATAATTTCATATAAATGAAACCATGCATTAGGTATACTTTTGTATTTGGCTTTTTCCTCAGTAGGAAGCTTTTGAGATTCAGTCATGTTTTTCCATGGATCAATATCGGTTTTTCTCTTTGATTGCTGAGAAGCAGTTCTTTGTACGATGGCCTACAGTTTGTTTCTCTTTCTCCTGTTTGTGGTCGCTTTGAGCTCTAAGGGATTAAACTGCTATAGATGTCTTTGTACAAGTGTTTTTATGAGCAGGTGTTTTGTGTGCATTCATTAATGGTGGATTTATACATGGGAGTGAAATTGCTGGGTCATAGCTTGGTTGAATATTTATTTTACCAGAAATTGCTTGGCTGCCTCTTGATAAGGGCCCTCTTAAGAGAGGATCCACCTCATCTTTAAGGATCTCAGTATCCTGTGAGCAGAGTTTTTCAGAGCTATGTAGTTAGCTATAGAACAGCAACACTTTGAATTATAAGAAAACATACAGGCTCTGATTCTCCCTGCGGATTTGTGGGTTTTCTGTCACTCCACTGCGTCTGGGCTGGGCCTGGGGCTTCCCCAAAAGGTCTTTTATGCAGAAGCTCTTCAGCTTAAGTTCTCAACATGTAGCATCACTGGTGTCTTTGGGTGGTCAGACTGACAGGCCTCTTCCTCCTGACTGAAAAAGTGAGGATTACTTGCCAGGTAGATAACTTTTAGTTGTTTAGTAGGAGGTCTGTACATTTATTCATAATTGTCCCTTTTGTTTTTAGCTATTTATTTTAGTCAGTGCCATGGAATGCTGGGAGTCCTTCCAAGTAAATAAGACCATAGGCTGTAGCATGTGTCTGCCCACTGACGATGCCAGCAGGGCTCATGACCCAGTTCTGGTGTTCTCTGAGTGCCCAGCTGAACCGCGGATATGTGTGTCTATCCTATTTGGGCTCTGGAGTCTTGGGTTGTTTTCCTGTAGGTCCTGTTTTGCTACGTTCCTATTGTCTCTACGTCCTCCTGCTTGCCATCAATGGAGTGACCGAGTGTTTTACGTTCGCTGCCATGAGCAAAGAGGAGGTTGACAGGTGGGTAACTTTAAAGATACACCTTTAATCACAATGAAGTAACTTGCCAGTCTGCATTCTTTCATTCTGGACTTGTATTTACAGAAGGTGCTCTTAAAAGGTAACACCTAGACCACTATTGTGGGGTGCCTGCCCCAGGCACAATTCAGTTAGTCCTCCCCACTGTAGGGCTAGGCAACTGCTCTTTGCCCCCACTTTGTGGAGGAAGAAATCTGTGACCTGAGGGTCATGTTAGTCCAGGTTTGCAGAGGCAGGCACGAGACAGACTAGCCCTCACTCCCCCACCTCCTTGCCCAGTGCTGTAGCACGTTACCAAGGAGCTTCTTGGAGATGCAGAGTCCTACCCTGAGAACTCTCTGTGGCAGCAAGGTGGAGAAAGACCCAGTCGCACAGACACATTTCCCACAACTTTTCTGTCGGTTGACCCCAGGTCGGAACCTGTGTCCTGAAACCTCAGGCAGGCGTCTGTAACACCAGTTATGAGTGAGCGCCCCCATGGAGCTTGTTAGAAATGTGCATTCGGCCCTCCTCTCTCTTCTTCCCCTACAGAGCTAGTGGGTCCCCGTGCATGTGCACGTTTTTTAAAAGCTCCACAGTGATTCTGACATGAACTTCTGGTTATAACTCTTTGACCCCACCCGGGATCATGTGTCTCTATGTCCCAAAAGTACCAAGGCGGTATCTTAAGACGTTGCTACAGCATGAGCTTGAGGTTGAGAAGGATAAGACCAGCAGGGGAAAGAACAGAGAGGAAGGCATAGCGGTGACTAGAAGAGGTGGGTGTAGCTAATGGGGAGAGTGGCCCTTGTAACCCTCTGCCCCTTGAGGCTTTCAGGCCCCTGGGGCTTTGTCATGCCTCAGTGCTGTGAGGCCCTCAAAGACTGGGGTTGGGGTGGGATGGTGAAGGAGCAGCTCAAAGAGTTGGGGAGCCCTTCCTATCATTTAGAGCAGCCTCTGTCTGCTTCCCATCTTGGTCTGCTTCACCAAGAAGCTTGTGATTTTGTTTGCCACCCCGTCCATAGATGAGAACTAGAGTCTGGGGCAGCGGTCCCGCATGCGGCTTTAGAAACAGCCTTGAAAGGAGCAATATACTCCATTCAGCCATAGACTCCAAAGAGCTCTGGGGAGACAGAGCAGAAGGATGGGTGTGCAAGAGTCTGGAAAACACCCAGGGTGATTCACACCTTACTCCCTGTTTACATTTCAACTTGAAGACTTGGCTGCTTTGAGGGAGGTCCACTAGCCAAGATTACAGGGTGATTTCCCAGGGGGAGCAGTGTGTGGGGACCAGCAGTCAGGTCAGAGTGTCAGCTCACTCCTCGGACCTGCTTTGCTTATCTCCCCCTCCCCAGGTACAATTTCACAATGCTGGCCCTGTCATCTTCATTCCTGGTGTTGTCCTATCTCCTGACCCGCTGGTGTGGCAGCGTGGGCTTCATCTTGGCCAACTGCTTTAACATGGGCATTCGGATCACACAGAGCCTTTTCTTCATCCACCGCTACTACCAAAAGAGCCCGCATAGGCCCCTGGCCGGCCTGTCCCTGTCACCAGTCCTCCTGGGGGCATTCGCCCTCAGTGGTGGGATAACTAGTGTTTCAGAGGTGAGACTCCCTGCAGCCTTCACACCCCGTGCTTTTGCAAGCTGTTCTTTGGCCCTCACTCTAGGCTCCTCCCTTGCTGGGCTGACCGAACCAGCTGGACAAATACGTGCCTGCTCACCCCCCCTCCCCCAAGTCTCTAGGACAACATCTACGGATAGATGTGAGCGGTGCTGCCCGTGGGAACAGATTCGACCCCCCTACATAGCTGCTGTCCTTCTGTCTGACCCGAAACTGGAACGATAGCAGCTCTGCCCTCTCGGGACTGCCCTAGGGAAGGAGGTGCTAACCCGGGGCCTGGCTGGGCAGTGATGATGTTTTCTTCCCCAGGTGTTCCTCTGTTGTGAGCAGGGCTGGCCAGCCAGGCTCGCGCACGTGGCTGTGGGGGCCCTCTGTTTGGGAGGGACGCTCGGGACGGCGCTACTCACAGAGACCAAACTGATCCACTTCCTTCGAACTCAGTTAGGTGTGTCCAGACTCGCTGACAAAACAACGTGACCTCAGGGATGCGCTGAGGCCTGTGGCGGCTGGACTAGCCTTGGGCGGTTTTGTGGGTAGAACAAATTTCTGTGCCAAAGAGCCCTCCTGAGGAACCTGCGGCAGAGTGAGACCAACCCAGACGGTTGGAACCTTGGCGAGAACCACAGAGAGACACTTATTCATTTGAAATCAGGCGGAAACACAAAGAGGAGTTCCATTGTTTAATAGAAGACCAAATGCTCTTTTTAAATAGATTTTTTTTTTTAACCATTTGTTCAAATTGGCATTTTTCTTTTTTATGAATGTACCAATACCTTTTGGGTGTGATCCATCTTAGGAGCTACATGTTGCAACAAACTGTATCCTGGATGGAAATAATCCCCTGGTTCAGAAAAAGAGCACATTTTACCCGTCACAGGAATATTTAATTTATTCTGTAAAGAAGGAAGGAGATTTGATGTAATGTACCAAACATCAACAAAGTTGTGGTTTTTACCATGTCAACACTGTGGTCTGGGTTTTTAGAGAAGGAAAAATGGTACTCAGTGAAGAATCCAAGAAATGAAAACATGAAGTTTTTCAGATTCCATTTCCCGAGTTAACCAGGGGAAGTCACGCTTCCCATGTCCACGCTGTGTCCCCTGGGTTAGCGCGCGCTTCCCCAAAGCAGGTGAAAGGGGGGTCCACATCTCTGGCCTGGCCCGAGACAAGGAGCTTTGAATGAAACTGATCTAATGTGAGCTCCCTTGTCTTCTGAAGGTTGTCTGGCAGCTGGCTGTAACTTCTCACTTGGAGATGGCCCAGGTGGCCACTAAAGTTGAATAGATTATCTTTTCCCCCCAAAAAAAAGAAGGTAAATTCTATATGGCAAGTATCACCGAGTAAGACCTCTCCCACTGGCCTGTGACTTTCAGCACTGGTCCCTATACCCAAATTCCAACCCCAGGACAAGTGGCAGGCCTGGAGGTCTGGTCCTCCAAGTTACAGTGGGGGCCCAGGCTAAGGCTTACCTTCCGGCACCCTGCATTTTTCTTTCATTAATGTGTCGATTTCTTTTGGATGTGATTGACCATTGGCGTTAACATGTGCAAACTACACCTTGGATGGAATAGGTCATCTGGCCCCAGAGTCCCCAAACTTTACATGCAGAGAGCAGATGGTTCACCTGGGCTGGTTGGCACATCTTGATCACACAGTAGCTTGGCTAAGATGCGGACATTTAAATATACTGAGCAGGAGCCAGTGCCAAGGGACTAAGGACAAGACCCACTAGTGCACAGAGGGGGCGCCTTGGGCCTTTGTATGTATTTATGCTTTCTCTCTGTGTGATCTAAAGGAAGAATGCCTTGCACTAACTGGGGGAAAGTAGCTAAATGCAAGGCATCACTGAGTAGCCAGAGGCCCTCCAAAAGCCTGACCTTGGGCATGTATTTATATGGCAGGGCCAGGCTAGCTCGGAAAAACCGGTTGCCCCCTGGAGTAGGGTAGCAAGCACAGAAGGCAGCCGCCCTTCCGCCATGTACTTTTTTTGTCTCTCAAGTGTGCAGGAACGGGCCTCCAGCCCTCACAAGTTCTTTCTCTGCTCCACTGACCACTCTTCCTGCCCTAGAACCTTGTCGTGTGCCCCATTCCCATTTGACCCCAGACTCAAAACTGAGTCCTTAATCGCCAACCTTAGAATCTCCTGGATTCACTCCAGATCTTTGGAAGCTGCATCTCTGGGGGCAGGAATCAGCTTTTTGGTAAATCAAGGTTGGCACATCCCGTCGTCCTCAACGTCAGGGCCCAAGACCAGTTGTGCGTATGTCCACAGTGTCCAGTCGCTGCCCAGAAAGCGCTGCTGTCACCCCAGCAACACGACTTCCCAGCTCTTCACAGGCAGGCCCACCAAGGTTTCTGCTCGGGTCTCCAGCGTGGAGAGGGTCGGAGTCTGACAGCCAGCGCTGTCTCCTCCCTCGTCTTGTGCTCTGCCTGGTGCTGCTGTCAGCACGGCTGCATGTCAGGGCCAGCTCTTGGAAGATGGCCCTGGGATGGCAGCCTCAGGGCTCCCTTTTATCGGAGAGTAGTTCCCATGGCTGAGTGTTTCCTGGAAGTGGGGTTTTCCCGTTTCTAGCACCTGCCTCCTGCACTGTCACTTTGGCAGCAGGCCCTCTGCAGTCAGAGGACCTCTGTCCCTAGCCACCGGTCACCTCCCTGGAGACAGCAGTTGGGTCTGACCATTGCCTTCCCTGTGTCCACATGGGTGCTGAGCTGCCTCACTTTGCCCAAGAAGGATTGGGGGTTGGGGGAGTCACGCTTCAGCTTTCAGTACCACTTAAAATATAGTGAGGCTGTTTCTCCATGGAAACAAGTCTCTAAAGCACACCCTTTTCGGAAACAAAGACGCTTTTGGTGGTGAGAACAGCAATCTCGCTTCTTTCTGTGCTGCTCTGGCCACACTAATGTGTTTGGTGACTTCAGATTTGTCCGTCAGGTCCCTCCATGAGGGGCGGCGGCTGCTGCTAGCGCCTCCTCAGCAGCACGCCCGCTGCTGAAGCTCTTCCTCTGTCCTGTCCTGGCAGAATAGCCCAGCCGGGCACTTCCTTCGGTTTAATCATGTGTTCATGGTGCTGTTTCATGCCAATCCCCTGATTTTAAAATGAATAAATTATTTTCTTCACATCTTTGTAATGAACTTTCCTTCACAGCCCTCCTTCCAAAAGCTAAAACAAAACTCTTAAATTTTGAAAGGAAGGAAGGCAAATAATTTGTGTATGTGAGCCATTTTTCCCTTCATTGGCACAATTCTCCTTACTCTCCCTGGACCGACTTTCTGGCTTTGAAAGTGAGGGCAGCTACCTGGCCTCTCTGATAGTCTCTCAAGTCTGGGCCTGAAAGGCCCAGCAATTTAGTCACTTCTCTTCCCTTCCTGCTCAAGGCAGTGTTTCCCACTGTTGTACTTTCTCTCTGTCATCTTCTCTCTCTGACCTGGTCCTTGTCTTGTTGTTTTTTTATTTATTTTTAAAATTATTCATATTTTTTACATTATTGTGTATTCCCCATAGGTTACCCACCACCAGTTCACCCATGAACCATCACCATAGTCCCTTGTGCTCTTTTCTGCCCCTTTTTGAGCCCTTATCCTTCCCCTCCCTTGCTGGATGTCTCTTTCTTGTTTGGCTCACCTATATTCTGGTTATAAGTGAAACCATTCGCTATTTTTCTCTTTCTTTTTGGCTTATTTCGCTGAGCATTATCCCTTCTAGTTCCATCCATGTTGCTGCAATTGCATATGTTTATCTTTTTTGAAAGCTGAATAGTATTCCATTGTGTACATGTACCACGTCTTCTTGATCCAATCATCTATTTTTGGGCATCTGAGTTGTTTCCATATTTTAGCTATTGTAAAAAATGCTGCAATAAACATACCGGTACATGTCTCTTTTTGTTGTTGTTGTTGTTTTTTAAACTAAGCAGCCATTCTTTGACAGGTCAGGAGTAATCCAGGGGCAGGGAGGTCAGTGGATGATTTTAGGCAGCGCGCTTTTTAGGGACTCCAAGCTACCCTTTCATCCATATGACTTCTTTTCACTGAGATCAAAGACTGTTTTTCCATAACTGGAGAGGAGACTGGAAATTCAGTTTCCCCAGAGAAGGACTCAGTAACAGTCATTCACATTAAGATGCCAAATAACCTGTGGGCATGAGCAGCTTTAATGTTGAGGGAGAAAAGGGAATGGAGCTTCTAGGAGCTGGAGGGTAGGGACTCAGGTGAGAAGCTGTGCAGGCCCCAGATGGTAGGAGCTCTGAGGGCTCAGGTGAGAAGCTGTGCAGGCCCCAGATGGTAGGAGCTCTGAGGGCTGTCGTGAGACCTCTGGGATAGATAGAAGGCATTCAGTTACACGGGAAAATCAGGCAGAATGTGTTTCCTGGCCCAGTCTTGGAGGAGCCATATCTAAAAATGAGGCAGATCTGAGTAGGAACTAGAAAAGAGTAAGTGGGGAGACATTTTTGCATACTTAAAAATCACTGCTCTCAGGGGGAAGCTAGGCCTGAAGCAGAGCGGGTCGCCTCTGGCACTGATGGCAATGGGAGCAGCACTCCCACCAGGAGCTCAGGCATGAGAGCTTTTGGGAGCTGACCCATGGGGTCAGAATGCTACTTGCCCCAGGATTTCAGTAGCCTGTGGAAGAGTTCTGGAAGGCAAACCGGTAGGCGTGATTCCTGTGGAGTCTGTCAGAAGGACCAAATTTGGAAGATGAGTTGAGGCATCTTGTCAAGAAATCCCCTAGAAATTTCTTGAAGACAGTAAAACTCAGAGCCCTGAAAAGAGCAACTGAACAAAAATTCTACCCTGAAATACCATTTTATTTGCGATGATTCCACAAGTTTCCAGGAAGAGACTAAGACTCCAGCATTTATTTGGAAGTAAGGCTTCTGAGCCAATCTGATGCAGATGAAAAATGCTGTTTTACTATTATTTATTGTATCTGGGTGAATTAGCCCTTAATGTTGAAAATATTTCACTTGCTAATTAACTTTCACGAGGAGTAGAACAAATGTTTTGAAGAATTTAAGGACAAGGAAGATTCATTGGTTTGCTTCATCAATTAACCCAATTCCCACGGCATAAAAACTCCCACTATTTAGAGTCACTGATTTTTTTAGCCAGAGTAAAATAGAATACAGAGTAAAATAGGGCCCTCCCTGGTGGTGCAGGGGGTTATGTCTCATCACTATGAAGCTATCCGCAGCCACTGCAGCACGAGTTCAATCCCCGGCCAGGGAGCTTCCCACATGGTGCAACAGACCTCTCCTATCTCACCCTCTCCTCCCCTCAGCAGTGTACTTCAGTCGATCCGCCTGTTCTGCTCCCCACTCTGTCTCTGGTGAATCCTCTCACCACCCCCACACCTCTGGCCTACATGCATAAATAAAATAAATCTTTAAAAAATATATCAGAGTAAAATAGGAAAAACGAGGTCCTAATGTAGTTCAGCTTCCTTTAGGAGCCTGGTATCTTATAGGTAATTCTTAATTATCCTCCAGATGGGCCCCACGTCCCAAAATGCAGCTGATTCTTTGTTTGTTGACTTCTCCATCCTTCTTGGGCAATATGGCTTAAATAGAAAGTGTCAGAGGTGACGTCTAAGGATTAGGGTTTTTCCCTTTATGAAAAAGGTCCTTGGCAAAGTAAGTACACCCGGTACTCTCTTCCAGCCTCTGCAGGCTCTAGCTCACACACTGTTGGAACCCCTCCCCACAGCTTATCAAACCTGTTACAGTAAATCAAGCCCCATTGAACATATGTAAGAGTCGGAATTGGCTAATTGACTTGATGCTGCTGCATTTTGTAGACATTTAAACATCAGTTCTGAAGCTTTGTATTTCGGAGCCAGTAAATTTTGTTTCTATCCCAGTCATTTCTGTAGGTGCCTGAAGAGTCGAGGGCTCTGGACACTATGCCTTTAAGCCGAATGAACAGGGGGAGGGGGGAGGGAGTCCCTGTGAGGCTGCCTCCTGTGAGGCTGGCAGGCCCCAGGCACTGGGGAGCTCCTGGCTGTCTCTGTTCCCCAGGCTTCGTGCTTGGCTGATTCCCAGCTCTCCAAAGGCCCAGATAGCAGTCTGGATGCGGTCAGGCTGGTGGGCAGAGAGGAGGTGTTCCCAGAACCAGATGCTGCTGTCAGGGTAGAGGCCCAAATTCTTCCATTGATGAGATTTCTTTGACCACCTTCTCTCTCCAGCCTCCATTCTCTTGTCTCAGCTTGAAGTTCTGTTCTGAATACAAAGACTCTGAGATGCAGCCGGCCACTGTTCTCTTGATAGGGCAGCTACTGTGGGTCACGGACATAAGTGAACCCACAGATGGGTCAGGTGAGCCCTGTTTCAATCGGCTCTCCTTGGAGAGGGTGGGCAGAGTGGCCTGGCTCACCCCAGGTCATCCCTTCAGTCTCAGAGAGACCACATGTGGGCCTGTGACATAACAGCTGACTTGTGAAGCAATCTTCTAGACCACTGTTTATTTTTCTCATTTCCTCCTTCCTTCCCTCTAATAAATGTGTTCCAAAGTTATAACCCTGTTGCCTCTACTCTCAAAGTGTTACCCCGGCCTGCCAAATGCCGGGGTAGAGGCCACTGTGTTCACCATGCTCACTGGGAGAGACCCGGTCCTTTCATCTCGTCTGCACCATCCTGTGAGCAACTGGGGCCTTGGAACGGGCGCTGAGCTTGTCAGCACCGTCAGTGAGACTAATTAAGACACGACTGCATTAGTCACATTGGAGGTGACAACTGAGCAGCATGTTTCTGGTTTGTGTCTGAGCAACCCTGACACACTTTTCAATTATGTGGAACTAATAGTGTGTGGCTTCCACGCAGCCATGCTGGGTGGGAGGGACGGGAATGAAATGAAAGCATGACCCACTGTGGGCACTGGTTTGTTCCTCACTCACTTTTTTGCACTTCATTTTGAAAATCACAGAAGTTGTTATTGGGGTGATATCCTAAAGGGTACCTGCCTCTTTCAGAAGACCTTTCTACCCCTATCGCTTGAGAGGGTATGAGACAACTCCAGGAGGAAACTGGGTGACATGAGAACCTGTATTTTCAACAGGCCTGTGTCGAAAACACCAGCCTCCCTGTTGTGTGCGCACTCTGGGCTGACGGTCATCAGCCACAGGGGCCCTGTGAGCACCTGGGAGAATCAAAACACTAGCCGTAAGGAAACGGGAATGTTCTCCACGTAATCTCAACCTAATGAGGGAATGTTACTAAAATAGCTTCTCCTTTTGTTTCCTCTAGGGCATTAATACAATTGTATGAAAAAACCAGATTAGCATAGCGCATTTCTATGTTCCGGAACTAGAACTGAAGATCCCTTTCTTCCTCATGCTCTTTGTGAGCTCTCTAAGTGGCATCTCTCCACTGGCATCTCTCCAGTGACAAGAGAATGTTCCTACAGGTGTGTAAATGTCAGGCTGTGGGAGGCAATGAAGAGGACAGAGCACTTGCATTTTCCCCTTTTGTAACCATGAGTGAAATCATGTGGCTCTCTGGCTCCCCGGTGGGGCTGGTGGCATGATTCCCGGGCCTACTGGCAACCTGTCCTGGCCTTTTTTAGCTCTCCCTGCAGCAAACCTGCAAACACAGGGCCAAGAGCCAGGCTCAGGGTGGAAGTAATACTGGGCAAATGGGGCTTCAAAATTGGCCAAAGGCAGTGCCCCAATTGCTTACCGGTCACTATCTTGGTTCTGCACCCGCGCGCACAATTGCAAGACTACTCAGGCTTAGGAAACAATAACAATGGGATTTATTTAACAAACAGGGAAAAACAAAGAATTACTGAAGTCAACATATTTCATTTACCTTACTTAAAGCAATGCCCAGTCCTTTTAAGTCCCAGAAAAGTAACGAAGGTGGCGTCTTCCCGCCGCTGCTGACGTGGAGCTCCTCTTCCAAACAATAGGCCACGTTTCCAAAATGGCGTCATCCTTCTTCTGCAGAAGTCCAACAGCCAGAGTGTAGGCCAGGTTCCAACTCATGAGGACGACACAGAACACAACTGGAGATGCTCCTGGAACTGCCATGGTGCCCCAGCACAGCACTGGACCAACAACACTGAAAACAGCAACTACAGCAGCCAGATGGCCCAACAGACTGCACTCACGCATTTTAGGAAGGCGCCCGCTTCGGGCCTCTGCCTTCTTCCTTTGGGTGCAGTAAAGACAAAACTGGGAGCAGTTTCTGTTGCTCGGCTACTTGCAAAGCCTCCAAAGACGCTGGCCCCAAAGTCACTGAAGATTCAAAACGTTTCTTCTTTTCCTACATCATGGCAACTGATTTCTCTATTCCTTCAGCATGGTGAGTGCCTTCCCCTTCTCCTTCAGTCCCTTTTATTTCTCATCAGACTCTCCACCCCAAGCTGCAGAACTTAGCATTTTCCCTGGGGCTATTCATTCTCATCAGCAAACCCCCTCCAGAGGGCACCACCTTTACTGGAATTTGGACTCAGCCTGGTTACAGAAGGACCCCAGAGGTGTCCCAGGTACAGTAGTTCTCCCATCTCACCATCACTGGGGAGGCTCTCGTGGCATGTCTTCCTTCTGAAGTACACAAGCAGGGGCTCATTTTCTCAATGGCATGTGGTCTTAACCATGCTATAGGTGACATGCTGTAGGCCACCCTGACCAAGTCTCCCTCCTTCCACCAATTACTGAGCATGTTCTGGGTATTATGTGAATACACAGTCACATGTGACAGCTATTAAATCTCCACAGCAGCCCCATCTATGTTACAGGTAAGGAAACTGAGGCACAGAGAAGTGACTTGCTTTGCCCTGGTGACTCAGGAAGAAAGTGGTAGAATTGGGTCAACCCCAGGTCTGCCTGATACCTGTCCTCTGCCCTTAACCTCCACGTCTCGTTCTGCTCTGCATTAAAAAGGGGCAGAATTTGATCTTCCCTATTAATACTGTGAATCTGAGAGGACAAGGGCTAGCCTGCTTCTGCCCTAACTGGACAAACATCATTTTTATCTGTTTTGGAATTTGGGGGTGAGTTTAAAAATTTGCTTGAAAGGATAGTTCTTTTTGTTTTAAAAAGGGAAGTTTGAAATTTATAGAACTTGAATGATTTAAACCTTGTCCCTGACTTTCTATGACTTATTTTCTCCTAAGTTTCTCAACTGCTCAGTCTTTATCTTAAAAAAATTTTTTTTGAGGTAATTATTTTACAAGGGCATTACCATTAATATGAATAAGAAATATTTGAGAGGAATCTGGCCAAAAAATATGTTGTATTTCAAAGAAAAGCTCACCGTACCCTCCGGCTACCCATCTCTGGGTGTCCTTGACCCAGGTGATAGCACCGTCACCAGAGAGTTGAAAGGTGGCTAACTTTGAACCTCTCAAGGCCACTTCCTCACTTTGTAACCAGGGGCAGGAGATCTAGTCTCTCTGTGCCTCAGTTTCCTCATCTGTCACCCCTCACCTTGCACTACCCCAGGAGCATGAAAGGAGAACAGAGGTAGGACAGGCAAGCCCATCTTTGAAGACTTGGAAAACACAACCTCGGCCAAGCTTCCTAGACATCCTGCATATCCTCCTCCCTGCCCACTTGCTCTTCTGCTTCCCCACCCCTGGAATTTTCCTCTCCTGACACTCCACCCTTCCCCTGTCTGCGCCCCTGCCCCCAACTGATCCCTGTTGACCCGAATCAAAGGCTGTTTACGATGAGCTAGCTTAAGAGAGAGGTGCTAGGACATTACAAATGCTCATGATTTAACCTTTAGCCTTTTTCTTTAGCCCTGTCACCCAGAGAGGAACCAAACCCAGAACACATGACGTGGGTGAACACAGGTCCTCACCCTTTCTCCCAGTTTCTGCCTGGTCCGAAGGGTACCCTGGGGAACCCCCACACCACCTGCTGTCCGGCCTCCCGCCCTCACCCCTCTCTGCGCCTCCTCCCACTGCACCCTCACCCCTGTCAGGCGCAGCTGCTCGTGCTCTTGGCCTCCCAGGCCACTGTCTCCCATCACCCTCCCTCCCAGCAGCCCTGTTTGCTTTCTCCCTGGAGAATTAGGAAGGCGCATTGTGGTTATGGACCCAGAGAGACTTGGACGCAGACCTCAGACCCAGCCCGCTTCATGCCTTGTGATCTTGGAAGGCAGCTAATCCCCTTGAGCGTTCGTGTGCTGGTCTATAAATGGGCATAAGGGTGCCTGCCTTCTAGCATCTGACAAGGAATAAATGAGAGGGTTCTGGAGCACTGAGCTGGGATGCCTAGTGCTGGCCTAGTATTTGCTCAGCAAGTAGACTATAAAACTGCCACTTAGAAAGGAACTGTGGCCCCTGGGAATGTTTTCTTCACCCCTGCCTGCTCCCTCCGCTCCTCCGAACCCCAGTCCACAGAAACTGCATCCATGTGGTTAAGAGGATTTTTTCTCCTTCCGTGGGAACATTTTCCCCCCTTTCCTTGAAAAAGACACTACAGGTAAAGAGGAAACGAAAGCTTCTCTTTGTCCACCTTGCCCAGGAAGAGGTTAGATGGGTGAGGAAGGGTCAGGGTGCAGAGCTGGGCTCAGGGCTTCTAGAGCCGGGAAAACTCCAGCGGCCGGGTTTGGGGAAGCAAAGCCATGGCTTACAGGGGGCGCCAGAGGCTGCTGGCAAAGGCTCCTTCTGGCTCAGCCTGAGTGGTTCTCCAGAACAAAAGGGGCTGCTTGAAAAGCTTGTTAAATGATTTTCAGCAATTTCAGAAGATGCTCAGCTGGTTGTTTAGATTTCCCTGCAGCCTTAGATTTAAGTGGAAGGGGAAAAGGCCCCGATGATAGAGAATTAGCTTTGTCCAAGAAAGGCTACAGCTATTGGCAGCTTCTGGAAAAAATGGAAAGGCCTGAGTTGGTCCTGCCACTTGTGTGGCAGCCACGCAGGCTTCAGCTGTGGGCCTGGGCTGTGGCAGGCCGTGAGGACACCCCAGTACCCCTGCATAGCCTCACTCACCAACTTGCCAGTATCCATACTTTGAACCCACTCATCTGACAATTATACTGACTTCCTCCTCACTCTAAAAAATAGACAACAAGGGGCCTCCCTGGTGGCACAACGGGTTAAGTCTCAGCCTATGAAGCTTTCCGCAGCCACTGCAGCATGAGTTCTATGCCCGGCTGGGGAGATTCCCACATGGCGCAGCAGACCTCTCCTGCCTTACCCGCTGCTCCCCCCAGCAGTGTATTTCCGTTGATCTGCCTGTTCTGCTCCCCACTCTGTCTCTGGTGAACCCTCTCACCACCCCACACCTCTGGCCTACACCCCAGTTCTCATTTGCATAAACAAATAAATTTTAACCAAAAAAAAAAAATAGACAACAGAAAAAACATCGGAGCAGGCCTCTGCAGACAGCCTCTCTGAGGTAACCTCTGCAAACTCTGTAGTTGTTTGTTGTTTTTCCTCTGAAGGACTGGCATGAAGGATGCCAGGTTCTGATCTACCGGCTTTCTCCTTCCAGAAGCAGCTGGGAAGAAGAGAAAGGCCAGAATTGAGGTTGCTACTGTTAAGGTGGTGTTTTCCTAAGAAGGGAACTGCCTGCAGTTGGGACTTACAGACAGAAGGGAAACACCAGACTTGTCTGCGCCTGGGGCTCCAGCCCTTGGGGAAGGAGGAGGCTGTTTGTCACCAGGGGCCATAGCTGAGTGCTGGGGCGCCATCTAGTCTTCTCCTCTTCCTCCTCCTGCTCTTCCCCCAAAGAGTTCTGACCTTGAATGCCTGATTCTGAGCACACAGGTCACTGCTCTGGGCTCCCCTACCTCCATCAGCCTCTGTGGGCCATTCCCTGCTCTGCTAGGGCTCTGCTTGCCCTCAGAGCTTGACAGATGACATTTGACCTGGGCACCAGCTGTGGATCCAGATGATCAACAGAGCCAGAAGCCCAAGAATCACGTTCTAATCTCGGTCCTGCCTTTGTTGCTCCGTGAGACCCCGAGGGCTGGACTGACTCTGCTCCACGTGTGAGGGCGGAGGGCCAGTGCATTTCGAGGCTGGAGACCCGGAATCGAGACCAGTGCGGGAGTCACCGAGGGGCTCTAGAATATCTCCCTGGATTGTTTTTCCTGATAAACTACCTTGTCTCCTGCTCGTCTGATGTCTTTTGTGTATTTTCTTAGATTAAATCATAAATTGTAAATTATAAATGATCCTGGGGCAACCATTACTCTATAGACTGAACACAACTTCCTCGGCCTCTTAAGAGCCTCACACTGCCCCTACAGTGTTCTTTACATGTATATGGTATACTGCTTAATGTTGTCCACAGTGTCTTGCTACGTTGCAAACTGTGTGGTGAGTTTCCCAACACAGAGACCTTTAAGTACCTGCTTCTGCATTTTCCCTGAGAGTTCACTTGCTGTATTGGAGCAGTCCTCTGCCTCTCAGCTGCAACCTCGCCCCTAAGGGGACCCAGGATGAAAAAAACCAGCATGGGTGGGTCACGCTAAGTTAATGACCTGGCAGTATGGAGTCCTGAACTCAGGGCCTGCTGGCCAGTGGCCAAGGCCTCTTTTCACTTGGTTCTATGTCTGAAAAAGGGCTTCACACATTGCCACGCGCCCAGGCAATGGCCGGCATTACCTGTGACACCAGGCCTAACTGGCAGTCTTCCCCACTGCAGAGGCCGGGAAAACCCTTAGAGGAGCAGCGGACTGTGGTGTCCGTGGTGAGCATCAGCCAGCAACAAGGACCTTGGTTTCCAGGTTCTTCAGCCTCCTCAGCACAGCAGGCTCCAAGCGGAAAGGATGCAGCTACCCCAAGCAATGGCTTCCCAACCAGTGTCAGGAAAGGTAGCCCAACCCTCCTTAGAGAATCTGTTTAACCAGCCCTGCAGAAAGGGGCCTTGCGAACAAGCGGAAAGAGGAGCTGAACAGCCCAGGCAGACACCTCAGCTCACTACTCTGCTCCTGGAGGCGGCTTCTGGTCCCCTTTCGCCAGGGCCTTGTTTCTCCAGCCAGAGCACCGCTGCGGTCCCTTTCGCTTGAGGCCCATTTTGGTGATCTTGGTGCTTGTGAGCTGCCCAGTGGTGAATGGAGTCACACTCCCTCCAGGCCTGGAGCCTCTGCGCAGAAGACCTGAGCGTGGACCCCCTGTGCTGCCTTCCGAGACTGGCACCCTGACCATTCACTCCACCTCGCGAGGCTCGGCCTACTCTCTACACCCTCTCTGTTGTGATTTTTAATTTTCTTTTGATCATAACAGTACATGGACATAATTTTGAAATTTGAATATTACAGGACTGTAACCCCCCCAAACAGTGGGTTCTGTCCTCCCACCCCAAGTTCCCTCCTCCTCACTCCATCACTGTCAGTACGTGGCCTTTTCTCTTCAATTTCTCTTGGTACTGACCTACTGTGGAAAAGTGAGCTCTGAGAACCATGTCCCTGCACATTCCCTCTCATTCTTCCGGTGTCTTGATTTGGGGCCATTTGATGTCCAGTGTTTATATGTTTCAGACAATGTAAATATTATTGTCTCTAACCCAAGGAGTATCCTGTTTCCTTTCTGCTACCATCCTTGGTGAGGGCTTACTTTTGGGAGAGGGGTGGTTACAATCCTTGTTGGGTTTTTGGAGTGCTTTGTGCTCTCCCCTACAAAAATCATAAAACTTTGACTAAACGCCATAAAGCTCTTCTGGACATGACAACCTCTGTGTTTTCCCTGGAGATACAGCTCGGGGAGCCCCTCATCCTCCTGCTCCCCTCACCATCCCTTTTGTTTGTCCTCTCCCTTTGCCAGAGGGAAAATACCGAGGCTCAGAGAAGTCAAGGAAACCTGCCCAGCATCAGAGAGGTAGCACCACTGGGCAGAATGGGGCCCTGCCCAGCAGATGCAGTTAGGGGTCAAGGGCCAGCTCCAGCCCAGAATGCTGCAGCCCAGAGGGCAGAGCGTGTAAGCAGGACCACGTGCTGGGTTAACACTGCGGCACCCGACCGCAGAGGGCAGAAGCAGGCGTCTGTCTATCCCGAGTGGCCTTCCCTACTGAGTGCCCGGGGTCCATTTCCAGCCCTAGCCTGAGCAGCCCTGAGACTGGGCTGGGTCACAAGTCTGCCCAACAGCCAGGTCCACACTTTTCTTTGACCACCCATGGCTACTTACCCTTAAATATGCCAAACCAGCTTCCACCCAGCTGCCAAGTGACTTGTGCTCCCAGCGCCACCCACACCCTCATCACTGACGGGGCCACTCTTTATCACTGCCCCAGGTCTCCTTCATGGCTGGGGAGAGCTGAGCTCTAACCTCACTCCCAGTGAGCTCTGCGTTGGAGGTCAGAGGAGGCTAACGTCAGCTCGGGAAAGTATGGAGGTTGAGATGTTTCTGGGGACGCCAGGGCCTGTGGGTCTGGTCATCCAGTTGTTCATCCACGGGCAACTCCCAAGGGGCAGCACACAGCCTGGAGCAGATGGAGAGAAGCTTCTGAATCCAGAATTCTTCTGGAAAACACTGTGCCTCACGCAGGAGAAGCCTGTGGTTGCCGGGGCCACCCACGATCACCGTTCGTCTCACCCCAGAGGCTGCACACAAGTGTCATCCATGTGTTCCTGCCAGTGGGGAGCAGCCCTCAAAGGGCTCTCCACGACCACACAGGGGCACAGAGGTCAATGCAGGACACATCCTCCTGCCTTAGCCATCAAGAGACGGGAGTGGGCGTCGGAGACACTTGGGAAATGGAAGACACGTCGGTCTCTCTAAGTGGCCACATGCTTTCTAAACAGAAAACTCAATAGGCTTTAATCTGCAACTCAGATTCAATCTGCTATGTAGGGAAGAAAATGTGTGGTTGTTATGGCAACCCCAAATTGCCCAGGCCCATTTTGGTCTCTGAGGTGGGGAAGGGAGTAGAGCAGAGCTGAGCCTCTCTCTCTTGTGGGGATGTTCTGGGGGATGGGGGCGGAGGGCAGGCTGCACACACCTGCAGGGGAGCAGAGGCACCCCCCTCCCTAACTTGGGTCTGAGAGCCTGAGCCCGGCGGCGTTGTACAAGGGGGGCTGGCTAGTTCAGGAACCCCACTCTGGGGCCTGGGCCCAAGTTGCTCAAGCATGTGTGTTCCAGAGCCAGCCCCTCGCTGAGAGTCAGTTCTCCCTTTTCCTGGAATGCCAGGCACACCCCAGAACAACCTGGATGTGGAGCCTCCTGCCCCTCCTGCCCCCCAACCCTACATCTTCCTGGAAGAGTTGGTGCCCATAAGCCTGGTCATGGATACGAGCACAGCCCCTGAGTCCAGTCTGAAGCATCAAGCCTCATATCAGTGCCAACCAAACCACAGGGAAAGATGTGGGACTGGTCTTTCCACTCACAAGCACACTGTGCTGTCAACCCGGCCTCCTCGGCCCCACCAGGAACGAAATAGGCTGCCCCTTGCGGTCTGTGCCAACCGGGCCCAGGTCTGGGGTGCGGGGCGTGGAGGAGAAGGCTGCTATTCTAGAGGAGAAGCCCAGCATCAGGAACCTCCCTGGCGCTGGGCCCATCTTATCACTGGCCAACCTCTGACCGTCCAGTGGCCCCAGGACAAGGCGCTGGCTCTTGAGCAGACCTCCAAGGTCCAGCTAACCTGCTGAGCCGGTAACGCCCATCTCTGTGGTCCCAGGGCCTGGCTATAGAAGCCCTAACGCATGAAGGAATGAGTGGATGAGTGAATGGGGGAGCAGAGTGGGGCTGAGAGCAGGGGAGAGGAGAGGGGCAGGTGAGGGTGAGTGGCTGCCAGGAAGGCCTTAAATGCCAGGCCAGAGGGGGCATCTGTCAGGGTCCCCACCCCCAGCCTCTGCCCTGGCTCCAAGACAACTCCCATTTCCAGAGGGACCGCTGAGGCCCCTGGCAGATGTGGCCCTGTCACTTGATCTCCCCCCAGAGAGACAGAGCCCCAGGGCCCCCCTCAGAGCCTGCTTCCTCCGGCCCTTGATGGGAGCTGGTCCCCTGGGGTCCTGCGGACGAGACTGCTTTCCCTGCAGTGTGTGAGTTCCCCTGCTCATCCAATTAGTGCTAATTGGGAACAGGAAGTGGGGGGGCGGGGAGGCCTGGAGCTCTGATGTCCTTGTCAGCACTTGAGCCTTCCAGGGACACGCGCTCCCGTGCGGCCTGGGTGAGGTTGTACATCCCCACGATGTGGTGCGCGCTGCGTCCACGTGCAGTCGGGCCCTCAGTCCCGAGGCCTCGTGCCGTCTTTGGCGCCGTCCTCCTCAGGCGCTAGCCGCCCCCGGCTCAGGGCGGGCCTCCTATTCGTGCTGACTCCTCCGCCCCGGCACAGAGACGCAGCTCCCGACAGTTTTTCAACCCTAGGGACGAAGGGCTCGATGCCTGGCGAGGAGGCATGGAGGGGCTGGTGTCCTGAGCACCTCGCTGACCCTCTGTCCCAGCCTCAGCCTGGCTCAGGCACACAGACTGACTGGGTGCACGCATGTGCCTCCCTTGGGCGACAGAGGACGCAGAGGCCCGTCCTAGAGCAATGGGACATCCCCTTTTTTCCCTATGCTCCTCCCACCCCCACTTTCTTTCATACGAGGCAGAGAGGGGGGTGTCCAGAGGCAAAGCATCTGCTGTGTCAAGCTTTAGGCCAGTTTTCAGCTCCTCTGCTCCTCTGCTGTCCCCGCCCACAGGCCCTGGTCACCGCCTGACGGCAGAGACTGGCATGCGGGAAGCGTGGGGTGCGGGTACGTGCGGAAAGGCCCATCCCAGCCTGGGCAGACACACGTCCCGCTCCAGGGCCGAGGCTCTCCCCGCCCTGTGCTGCGCTTGTGTTAACCATCGACCGTGAGCACCTTCGTCCTGGGCAGTCAGTCCTCCCTCGTAGCAGACTGGACCCGCTGACCGCCCAGAGCCTTAGACTGGGGGCGCTCACCTCTAGAAGTAGCGCCCACAGGGCTCGAAGGTGTTCAGAGATTAAGATTCCTGGATGCCAGCTGAGATTAGCCTGTTCAGTCTCTGTGAAACAGATTCGTTTCTGTGCTGCAGGCACCAGAAGTGGTATAGTGGGCAGCAGCCTTTGCCCAGGCCCCAGAGCCCAGAGAAGAGGCTGAGCTACTGGTGGCCGCTAGAGGGCAGGGCACTCCTGTGTGTTTCCTGCCCTGGATGGGGTCGTCTGCCAGTGGCGTCTGCAGAGGCTGGGATGCTGCCCAGAGGTCCACTGAGCCCTAGACCTAGACCACTGAGCGCAAGACCTCCCTGTGTCTTCAGGCCCCCACCTCCTGGGAGCCCAGCCCTGGGTGCCTTGGTCCTACTCTGGCAGCGAGTGACCTCTCAGTCCATCTCGGAAGGTCAGCCTCCTTCCTGTCCACTAGGGAAACTGAGACAGGGAAGAAATCAGCTGACCCCACCCTATGGGTGGGCTTAAGTAGGCTTCTCCTGAAGGCTGAACCAGGAACCCACCACAGCTTGGGTGCTTTTAGGATCACCCTGCTTTTGCCAGTGAGGAGCCTGAGGCTCAGAGAGGATTTCATTTGCAGGAAGGGTGGTGCCGGGTTCCGGCCCAGGCAAGGAGGATGGCAGAGCCTGTGTCTGACCCGAGAGCATCAGGCATGTCTGGAAGGGCAGCCCCAGGCAAGGGGCTTGGGGAACGCCTGTGCTTTTGCCAGGTATCCAGGGGACAAACCCCTCAGACTATAGAGTGTTCCCCCATTAGTGCAAGGGCCCTCTCTACAGCTCCAGTAACCACAGGAACTGGTGCGCCCATTTTACAGATAGGGACACCACCCTTTGGCTAACAGCTTCTTCGGTGGCCTCCTTGGCTTCAGTATACCCTGCTTCTTCCTGTTTTCAACTTTCTTTTTTTTTAACCTATGCATCCAAGAACTGGGGGTTGCAGCAGGCGAAACAGGAGAGGTCTGCTGTGTCACGTGGGTCAGCTCCCTGGCCAGGCATAGAACTCAGGCTGCAGTGGCTGCCATAGCTTAATAGAGCTGAGACTTTAACCTCTGCCACCAGGAAGGGCCCCTGTTTTCAATTTTCAAAAAGTAGTTTTTAAGTTTAAAAAAGGTTTTAAATGAATTATTTACTTTTATTACATGAGAAATAAATGAATATATGTGTTTAAACATTTTTACATGCAACATAATAAAATTAAATGAAAAGACTCCCTTGATCTATTCCCTGCAAATTTGTGGTTCACCAGCAGTCATATTTTGATATTTTTCTATAAAATGAGAATGAGGGCCTCTCTGGTGGTGCAGGGGTTAAAGTCAGTGCTATCGAGCTATCACCAGCCACTGTGGTAGGAGTTCGATTCTTGGCCAGGGATCTGGCACCTCTGGCCTACATCCCAGTTCTTGGATGCATAAAGAAATAAAAAAAAATCTTTTAAAAATAAATAAAATGGGAATAAAAATACTTCCTCTACTCAACCACCAAGTTTTTTATTGCTATAGCTATTTGGGGCCCAAGGGGTTAAGTCTCAGCACTACGAAGCTATTGGCAGCCACTGTGGATCTCTGGCCAGGGAGATTCCCACATGGCGCAGCAGACCTCTCCTGCCTCTCCCGCTGCTCCCCTCAGCAGTGTATTTCAGTCCATCCACCTGTTCTGCTTCCCACTCTGTCTCTGGTGAATCTTCTCACCCCCCACACCTCTGGCCTACACCCCAGCTTGTATGCATAAATAAATAAGTCTTTAAAAAAAAACCCAACCAAGGTTGTGTAGCACATGTGTTTAACATACGTGGCTGATTTATTAAATGTTAGGTGAACACTTTGAAAAGGTTTTGATCTCCCAGCAGCAGGGCTGCTCATTGTATAAGGCCCGTCGTATAAGGATAAGGAGGCTGATGCCCCAACTTCCTGTCTCTGTCCCCTCATTTTGGCTTCAATAGTCAACATTTTTTCCTTTAAAAGCTTAAATCTCACATTATTTTCAGATCTTATTTTCTCCTTTCTCCTCAGCCCCTATAGTTAGATTTGGGTTGGAAAGGGGGCAGGTAGGAAGGTGGGAGAAGCCCAGCAGGTCAGGAAATGGAAATGTCTTCCAGACCCCAGCACTAGGTATTTCCAGCAGAGCCTGCTCCCCTGAGGGGAGCAGTGGATGGCGGTGTCTCTCCATGGACACAAAGCCCCCTCAAACCAGCCATCTCTATCTCCCTTCTCCTCCGTTCATGTTATTGCTGCAGAGCATATGCCCAGAAGGAGAGCCCTCGGGGTTTAGCCCTCCCCTCACTCCTGGACCTCCGGCTGTTTCTAGTGTGTGCTCTGACAGACCGTCACCTTGGACACCACTGCAGAAGTCTCCTCTGGGGTCTCCTCGGAGACTCTGAAAAGTGGAATTTCTGAGCTGTGGAGAAGTGCTGTACCACCTCCAAAAAGCCTATGCCCACAGGGTCTACCGGGGTAAGGGGACTTACTGCACTTCGTTGCATTAGCATTTTACCAAAACACCTTCCTTCAATGTGAATTCCCTCATTACCTGAGTTTGCTCATTCTATCTATTTATCCATCCATCCATCCATCCATACATACATACATATATACATACATACATTCACCTGTATATATTTAAATGTACAATGAGATGATTTAAACATATATATATATATATGTATATAGTGAAATAACCACCACATTCAAGGTAATTAACATATTTGTCAATGGCCACTTAAGTTGCTTCCATATCTTGTTTACTGTGAATTATATTGCATTGGATGTGGGAGTGTAGGTATCTCTGAGATCCCAATTTCAATCCCTTTGAATAAAAGCCCAGAAGGATTGAGGAACGTCCATATTAGTTTTCATAATGGCTGGCTGTGTCAATTACACCCTACCAACAGTGTATCAGGGTTCCTTTTTCTCTATGTCCTTGTCTACACTTTTCTTTAAGTTATTACTCTCTTTTTTTTTTTAAGCACTAGCCATCCTAATAGGTGTGAGGGGGCATCTCATTGTGGTTTTGATTTGCATTTCCTTGATGATTATTATTAGTGAGCAGTTTTTTAAAAAGATTTATTTATTTATGCATACAAGATGGGATGTAGTCCAGAGGTGTGGGGTGGTGAGAGGATTCACCAGAGACAGAGTGGGGAGCAGAAGAGGCAGATCAACTGAAATACACTGCTGAGGGGAGCAGTGGGTGAGACAGGAGAGGTCTGCGGCGCCGTGTGGGAAGCCCCCTGGCCAGGGATCAAACTTGTGCTGCAGTGACTCTGGATAGCTTCATAGTGCTGCAGTGGCTCTGGATAGCTTCATAGTGCTGTGACTTAACCTGTTGCACCCCCAGGGAGTTCCCATTAGTGAGCAGTTTTTCATATACCTGTTGGCTGCTTGTCACTCATATGTCTTCTTTGGAAAAATGTCTATTCAGGTTCGGTGACTATTGTTTAATCTGGTTATTTTTTTTTATGCCATTAAGTTCAGTTTCTTAAGTATTTTGCATATTAACCCCTTATCAGGCATATAGTTGGCAAATATTTTCTCCCATTCCATAGGTTGCCTTTCCATTTTGTTCACTCATCATTTTTTATTTAGTGATCATCTTTACTTTTTCTTCTGAAGAACCTATTGATATCCTTTGTCCATTTTCTAATTATGCCTTTATTTCTCATTGATTTATAACGCAATGGATTCTGAATTTTAATCCTTTGTTATATGTATGGCAATTTTTTTTTCTAGCCTGTCACTGGTATTTTAGCTTTTTTATTGTGGTATATTATGTTAGTTTCAGGTGTACAACATGATGACTTGACACTTGCATATACTGGGAAATGGTCACCACAATAAATCTAGTTAATACCCATCACCGCACAAAGGTCTTGTCATGAGAACTTTAAGATCTAACCCTCTTAACAACTTTCAAATATGTGAACAGTCATCCTTTGGTATCCATGGGGGAATTGGCTCCAGGATCTTACCCAGATATCAGAATCTGCAGCTGCTCAAGTCCCTTACATAAAATGGTATTTGCATATAACCACCCATATACTTTAAATCCGATCTGGATTACTTGTAATACCTACCACAATAAAAGTGCTACATAAATAGCTGTGATTGTGTATTGTTTGGGGAATGATGACAAGAAAAAAAATTTGCATATGTTCTTTACAGATGGAAACATTGCAGGCCTAACTAACTTCACAGTAGGTGTTTTCAATCTGCGGTTGGTTAAATCACTGCTGCAGGATCTTTAAATAGTCAACCGTATGTCATTATTAACTAAATAATTATTAACTGTATGTTACATTCAACATTGTGACATTGAACATATCTTTATGTTAACTGCTGGTCATCTCTATATTTTCTTTAGAAAAATGTTCAGATTTTCTGCCCATTTTTTCATAGGGTCGTTTGTTATTGAATTGTATGAGCTCATTACATATTTTGGATATTAACCCCTTGTCAGATACATGTAACTCCCCATTCAGTAGGCTGCCTTTTTGGTCTGATGATGGTTTCCCTCGATGTGCAGAAGCTTTTTAGTTTGATGTAGTCCTACTTACTGGTTTTTGCTTTTGTTGCCTTTGTTTTGGTGTCAGATTCAAATCATCATCACCAAAACTGATGTCAAAGAGCTTGCCCCTATGTTTTTTTCTAGGAGTTTTGTGGTTTCAGGTTTTATAGTCAAGTCTTTAATCCACTTTAAAGTACGGTGTAAGATTTAACTTTGTTTAAAGTATCACTTGTCATGTACAAGCCAGACCTTGTCATTTCCTAAAATTCTTTGCTTTTTCTACAGAGGACAATCCAGGTCTATGACCTGTCAGGGAAATGCAGGAACTTATTCATGGTGCGGCCCTCCTGGAGCCTCAGAGTCCACAGGTATAGAGGGGGCTGAGGTCAGTCCCTACCTCAGGCAATCACTATGGCGATTGCAGATCACAGCAGGAGTGAGCCCTCAGCAGTGTCAGTGCCCGGATTATTACCACTTCTGGTATCAAGGCCCTTTACGAGCAAAGCTCCAAACACTTTCAGTCTATTCTCCCACAGTACAGCCTAAGGGAACTGCTCACTACCCCGTTCCTGCCACCTCCAGACCTTTGCACACTCAATTCTTTCCTCCTGACTTCCTTCCTCTTTCCTTCCTTTCCATCCCTCTCCCAAGCTTTGCAAAAATCTTTAGTCTACCTCCTCTAAATTTCCGCTGCTCCAGACTGATGCCCCCCTTGGCCTGCACTGCCGCGATTCAAGGCCTGGCTGACTTCTGGTTGACTGCACTCTCCTCAGGGATGAAAGCTGGGTCCTGATCATCTCGGGGTGGCCCCACACAGCTCATCCTGGGATCTTACTGGGGCCTGGGCCCCAGATCTGCTCTCCTGTCTGAATTAAGGACCCAGGGGGCCACCTCCTACACTCAGGTCAGATGGGGAGCAGGGACAGAGCAGAGAAGATCACCAAAGGGCTGACCTCTGCCCAGTGCCACAGGAAGTGCCCAGATTCAGAGGTGGGAAGCACCTTGCCCCACCCAAGAGATCTTTGAGGTTCAAGGTAGGGGCTGTTTGGTGAGGCCTCTCCTGAAGCTAAACCCACCAGCTCCTGACCCCGACCCCCTCTGTGAGCCTGTGAGACTCTGGAGATTGAGGTCAGCTGCCCACAGGGCCTCCTCCTCCAAGCTGGACCTGGACTAACCCTGGTTCCAGGTTCCCCTCTGACACTTGTTAGCAAGGTTGGATGAGGGTGTGGTTTCCCCGACTCAGACTTAATCTAATTGGGGTTGAACTGCCCCGAAGTCACCTGCATGGATGAGGGTAAACTTTCCGGATCTCTGACTCTGGACGAGCAAACCCCTTTCTCTCTTTGACTTCACTTTCTGTCTCCAGAAAATGGGAAGATCTGGGACAGACCTTCAGACTAAGGGCAGGCAGGAGCTTTGGGCAGCTCAAAGGTGGCCCATGTGCCAGGAGCTCAGTGGGGATGTCGACATTTGCTGGCCCAGGTACTGGGAGAGGCTGGAGTATTGAATCTTTGGGGTATCCTGAACCTGTTGCAGGTTTCTCTTACCCCTCCCCTATCTCCCCCTGCTTTCCCATAAAGAGCACTGAGTTTTTCTGGGCAGTAACCACCAAGGGCTCCAGGGAAATAGAGGGCAAACCTAGTTAATGATGGAAATGGCAAAAAACAAACAAACAAACAAAAAAGGGCTTAAAACAAAAACCAAATTCTGTTCTTGGGTTCTGGGCTCATTTCCTTTGACCAGAATGGCTGAACCTGAGCGAGGGTGGGTAGAGAGGGAATTCAGGGATGATGGAGTAGAGGGCAGGGACATGTCTTTCTGCCTGCCTGCAGATCTTGGGGGGTTATGTTGGAGAATGTCTAGTGCTGGCTGTGTGGACAAATGATGGGTGGGTGACTTTTCCCTGAGCTTGTTTCATTATCTCCAAGCTGGGAGGAATACTGCCTTCTCACAGTGGGGTGGTGAGAATCAAATGCATCTATGTGTCAGAGCATCTAATGCAGGGCTGCAGCGCATATGTGGTGCTGATGGTGCATGTGATGTGTACCAAAGTGATTACTGACCAGAACTGACCAGCACTTAGTAGATGCCCAATTAATGGTGATGTTGCCACAGCGCCGACGGTTTGTGTGCCTGTATCTGCGGGTACCTATATACACCGTAAGTCCATGCCGTTGCAGTGGGTCCTTGTGGACGTGTGTGCCTTGTGTGCCTGATGGGTACGTGGTGTGTTTCCACATACAGGGTGTATGACCCTTTGCTTGGGGGTCATTTCTCCTACAGAACCAGCTCTCAGAAGGTAGCTGGCAGGGGGCAGTCTGAGGTAGGGCGATTGCCTGGATGGAGGGATGAGTGGACAGGCTGAGCTTGGGGGAAGAAAAGGCAAGAAAAGAACAGAGGCTATGTTAGTCCCTCTGGGGTGCAGTTGGGAAGGTCTACCAAGGCCAAGCCCTGTTGCCTAGTACACCAGGACAGCCCCTCAGGAAAGGGTTGGGTGCAGCCTCCTATAGCAAAGTTGGCTACAGCTGACTCTCACGCTCCACCGTGACCTGGCAGTCCTGGAGCCTCAGAAAGCCCAGGGGCTAGTGGTGAGAGGTGACCCAGCTTGCCTGAGGGTGTGACGTGAACTGTGAAGCTGAGGTCTGCCGGCATATGTTGGTATAAGCCTCTAAATTTCCACGCTGTAAACTGCTACTTACATGTTCGTGACTCCATTCACTAGCCAACAGGCTAGACATTCAGTTGTCACTAACATCAGAACTAGGAGGACCCATTACCAGCCAGGGTCACGCAGGATGGGCTGGAGGAAGGGCTACTAGAGTGCGGGCACAGGGCAACTGTCCACTTCCCCTCCCCACACCCCTGCGGCCCTTCCCAAGGGGTTCTTCATTACAGAGCACACCTGGGGGCTTGCTTTTCTGTTTAGGAAGAGCTTACATTTATAAGTGCATTCATCGTCACTTTCATGTAGATGACACCCATAAAACCATGACCTTCAAGGTTTATCTTCCCCAAAATTCCCTTGTAATAGACCTTCCTGGTCTATATCTCCTATCCCAGAAGTAGCTACTGTTCTGGTCTCTATCAATAGAGATGTATTTTTCTGTCCTAGGTTATCAAGTTAGTATAGTTACACACTATGTTGTCTTTTATGTTTGGCTTCTTTTGGGCACCATAATATTTTTTAGATTCATCTGTGTTTTTGTGTGTAACATTTATTCACCAGCTTGGAGAGAACGAATACTGAGTAGCAGTCCAGAGTATGGATATACCATACTTTAATCTTCTGCTGACAGGCATTTTTGTGGGTTTGTTTTTGGCTATTATCAGTAACTGCTGTGAATATTCTTGTGTAATATTCTTGTTCACTCTATGTGTGGACATGTTTTTATTTCTTTTGTGTAAACATCTAAGAGTGGCATGACTAGATCGAAGAGTAAGTGTGTTTAACTTAATAAGAAACTACCAGTAGCAATGAGTATGAATACCCATTGTTTCTTAGCCTTGGAGTTCCCTCTCCTTTAGACCCTTGGTTGCCTCAAGGAGGGATTGCCCCATATAGAGGGAGGCCTGGCCACTGAGCGTGGGTGGACAGCACCCATCCTTCGGGAAACAGAAGTCTTGTTGCCAGGAAGAGGGCTGGTTGATGTGCGTTATACCCTGGGGCAGCCAATAGGGGATACTCACACTTGGTGAGCACCAGCTGCCAGTCAGGCACCACAAGAAGGCTCTTATTTAATCCTCTGGGTGTTGGGGTCCTTCCACGAATAGCTCACACTTGCTACCCAGAGAACCCTGCCCCCACCTACGAAGTCCCTAGCAGCTTCTCTCTGGATGCCATATTGGATGTCCAATAGGACCCAGCACAAAGGCCCTGGGAAGGTGTGTAGTGCCTTGCTTCAACCCTCCCACTGCACCCAAAGGAAAGGCCTTGGAAGAGAGGGACTCTGGCACCACAGTTATAAGCAAAACTGGCAACAGCTACGATTCCCTACTTTCAGCCAAAGAAAGGAAATCAGGGATGGAGAGAGGCCCCGTCTATGTGTCTTCCTTGAGAGAGGCCCTGTCTACACATACAACCAACCAATCCTAGAAAGGGCTTCGTCAACCTGGAGCTGCTCTGGGTGGGTCACAGAGCAGTCCTATGCATAAGCCTTTGTGTGGGCATACAGCAGGCATCCATGAGAAAAGGATGAATGAGTCATTTAGTGTGGCTCTGCTGTTTGAAAAAATGCTGGAAAACTCTCTCTGAAATATTCACAAGTGTGTTCACAGCTCAATCCCAAATCTTGAGACTGAAGGAACTTCTAGATGTCTTTGAGTGTAGTGCTCTTCTTTAAACAGCCCAAGTGTTACCAGCCCAGTTTTAAGGATAAAGTAATTGGTGTCAGAAAGTTAAGCAATGGCCTCAGATTTTGTTCCCCAGACCTAATAGAATGACTGGATGAAGACAGTGGAAAATGGAAACTGGAGGCCTTAGGAGCAAGACCCAATAAAAATGAAGATCAAACATCTCAGGAGTTATGAAGTAACTAATGAAAATATTAGTATTTGATTAACCACACTTCATTTTGTACAAAGCTACTGGGTAAAACAAGGGCTATTGACATTTTCCCAGATTTTGTCTGTACTATGCAGAAATATCTTTTCTCCCAAATCTACACAGTACTGACATGCAGGCACCAAGATGGGGGCCTTGGAGGTAGTAGCACTCATTGGTTGGAAAGCCCAGGCAGGCAACTGTGAGGTTCTTGCCTATTAGGGAAAATAAGCTGCCCTGTAGCTATAGCAGGCAGGTGTAGACACACCATTATCATAATAGCTGCTGTATGTAGGCAATACTTTAATTAGACAGGAAAAATGGCAGCCCAGGGAAAGGCAGAGAGTGGGTGGAGGGCATGGGACAAATGGAGAATGGGGTCTCCAGTTGTGGCAAGCAGGCAGGGTGTGGAGAGAGAGGGAAGTAGGTTGTGGGGGCCAAGTCTAGCAGGTGGGGCTGGGAAGGTCCGAGGAAATATCCCCCTTACCCTTTCCTCTCCTGGATGGCCTCGTCCTGTCAGGTCCCTTCTAGGTGCTCAATGGCTGGTCCTCTTCATGAAGCTCCCACCCCTCTTGGAGGGTTATGGTGGGCTTGGAGAATGCCTGAGCTAGCCCTCCGGCTCCCTCCTTCCTCCTGGGTTGCAAGTAGTCAGACGGGTGCCCTTGGCCAGCATAACAAGCCCTGGCATCCTGGTGTCAAACAGCAATCCCTCAGTCCCAACGGACCCTCGGGTCCCGGCATTGGCCTCTCTATGTTGAAGCTTGGGGACAAATTCTTTTCTTTTCTTTTTTTTTAAGATTTATTTATACATACAAGCTGGGGTACAGGCCAGAGGCGTGGGGCGGCGAGAGGGTTCACCAGAGACAGAGTGGGGAGCAGAACAGGCAGATCAGAAATACACTGCTGAGGGGAGCAGGGGGCGAAGCAGGAGAGGTCTGCCGCGCCATGTGGGTTTCTCCCCAGATAGTCGTTGAACTTGCATCACACGCTGCCTACAGCTCCACAGCACAGCGCCCAACTGCTGCGCCACCAGGGAGCCCCTCTTTTCGATGTGCTATCCACAGCAAGTGATTAGAGGACCACAAGGAATGGAGACTAAATGCCCATCAAAGGCATACACATTAAACAAAAGCATGTGTATTTATATGTTTACATATATTGGTATGTGTATGTATAATTTTTTCTAATGTAAATGACAACTGATTGGGTTTGTTCTTTTTTTTTAAGGATTTATTTATTTATACATGCAAGCTGGGGTACAGGCCAGAGGCGTGGGGCGGCGAGAGGGTTCACCAGAGACAGAGTGGGGAGCAGAACAGGCAGATCAGAAATACACTGCTGAGGGGAGCAGCGGGCGAGGCAGGAGAGGTCTGCCGCACCATGTGGGATTCTCCCTGGCCGGTCATCGAACTGGCACCGCGCGCTGCCGACAGCTCCACAGCGCAGCGCTCAACCGCTGCGCCACCAGGGAGGCCCTGATTGGGATTTTTGTGCATATTCATATATATTTAACATATGCTGTATGAATTACCTTGTGCTGTATATTTTCATATATATATTATATATTACATGTCATACTTTTCACATCACATTCACATATTTTATAGAACCTATATTATTATATAATTATTTATATATTATATTTTATATTTAATTACATAATACATATGCTGTTAACTAAGAAGAATGAAAACTCATGTTCACAGAAAGACTTACACATGAAAGTTCATAGCGGCATTATTCATAATAGTACTAAATGCCCATCTAAAAGGGAATGAGTAAAGTGTGGTATAGCCATACAATGGAATACTATTCAGCAAGAAAAAAAATGAATTACTGATATGTGCAACAATATGGAAGGATCTCAAAATCATTATGCTGTTTGACAGAGGACCATTAAAATGACTACTTACTATGTAATCCCATTTATATAAAATTACAGAAAATGTAAACTAACTTATAGTGACAAAAAGCAGACTACACCCTGCCTGAGCACAGGATTAGAGGGAGGGGTGGATTGCAAAGAGACAAAAAATAACTTTTGGGGGTAATGAAAACATGTTTCTTTATTGTGGTGATTGTTTCATAAGTATATTCATATCAGAATCTTGAGTTTATAGTTTGTGTGTAATTCATTGTACTTCAGCTATGCTTTGACCATGTAGGAAAAAAATGCATCTTCAGTTAGATTTCTTCAACCATGTTACTAATATTTTGAATATTGTAACTTTCTTTAATAGTATGAAACACACCGGGCCTCCCCGGTGGTGGCACAGCGGTTGAGAGCTGCACTGTGGAGCTGTCGGCAGCGGTGACGTGAGTTCGACGCCCAGCCAGGGAGAGTCCCACATGGCGCGGCGGACCTCTCCTGCCTCGCCCGCTGCTCCCCTCAGCAGTGTATTTCTGATCTGCCTGTTCTGCTACCCACTCTGTCTCTGGTGAACCCTCTCGCCGCCCCACACCTCTGGCCTGTACCCCAGCTTGTATGTATAAATAAAATAAATCTTAAAAAAAAAATAGTATGAAACACATTATTTTTGAAGACCAAATGACTATATTCTTTTGATAAGTAAAATGAAAATTATTTTAAAATTGTATTGGTCTCATTTGTACATCTCCCTTTTAAAATGTTAATATTTTGTGTATGTTTTATAAATTCATGTAATATTTTACTAGAACATGTGTAATATAGTATCATTTACACGTCAATAAAACATACTAGAGGACACGGACTCAAAACTTCATGGATAGGTACATAATATTTTGAAGACCAGTTACTGGAGCTCCACTATGAGGGCATTTTGTATGATTATAGTAACATTATTTAATTTGAAATAAATAAGTGGCTAAAATTAAAGAAAAAAAAGGAGTAACCTGTTGATGCATATTACAAAGTACATGAATCTCATAAACAGACGCAAAGGATTTTATCTATGAATTTAAAAAAACAGACAAAACTGGGCCTCCCTGGTGGCACAACGGGATAAGCACAGCACTATGAGGCTATCCAGGGCCACTGTAGCACGAATTCGATCCCTGGCCAGGGAGCTTCCCACATGGTGCAGCAGACCTCTCCTGCCTCGCCCGCTGCTCCCCTCAGCAATGTACTCCAGTAGATAGGCCTGTTCTGCTCCCTACTCTGTCTCTGGTGGGTCCTCTCACTGCTCCACACCTCTGGCCTATACCCCAGCTTGTATGCATAAATAATTTGAAAAAGATAGTTTATTAAAAAAAAACAGACAAGACTCATCAATGGTGATAGAAATCATATAAGTGATTGTTGGTAGGGAGGGAATCACTGGAAAGGATGGGAAGAACTATCTGTGTGAAGGAATGCTCTGGAACTTGATTGCGGTGGTGGTACCACTCTTGCACTCAGACACCTGTACACTTATACAATGGATGAATTTCACTGCATGCAAATTATACCTCAAAAAAAAGAGTATGGTAAAAAAATATCATTGTGTTGGTCAAGCAAATCACCACATGAGCTACATTTGACTCATGGGCTCCGTTCTTTGTACCAGTCACTATAGATTTTTCTTTTCTTACACAATTTTATTTTTTTCATAAAATTTTTAAATTGAGATACTATACATATACTATAAAACTCACCCTTATAAAGTATACCATTTTGTGGTTTAACATGTCATAAGTTTGTGTAACCATCACCATATCAAATTTTAGAACATTTCACCAACCTAAAGAGAAACCCCAGCCCTGTTTTCCCTGCATTGCTGATATTCTCTGTCACCTGTGGTGCTTGTGAGCTCTAATAGAAGTTGAAGGTGCAAAAAGGCTTAAGAAAGTATATGGCCCATTAATATGAAATCCAGAACATTGTGCTCATTAATTTATTCTTTCCCCACCTCTTCCCGCCATGGAAAAAGACTGTGGAAGGAGAGAGGTTTCTCTGGGAATGAGTGGGGCATGGCCCTGGGCACTCAAGGATGGAAATGAGACGGGGGAGGGGCCATGCTTTTCCCAAGGCAGGCTACTGGGCAAAAGCAAGCTGAATGCTGTGGGTAGACAGAAACATATGTAGGGAGCATTTTGGAGGTCTCCTGGAGGACATGGCTTTGGGACTGGCCAATTATTTCTCATAATTGCTGTGCTTTATAGTGTGCAAAGACTAGTTATAAACACTGTGCTTTGATTCCCAACACAATAGGTGGCTTCATCTTCATTTTATAGAGATCAGGAAACAGACCCAGAGAAGTAAAGGGTCCCTTAAAGGTATCTCTAAGCAGTGACTAAATCTGAGTTTCAGCCCAAGCTCTCTGCATCCGAGTCCACTGCCTTGTCCCTTACAACCCAGGAGAGAGGGAAGGCTGGTGGGGGGACTTGCAGGTGTCAAGATGGAGCAGGGCAAGTGTTGGGGGGGGACATGTGGCAGTGGCCTGTGCCACCAAGGCAGCAGGACCAGCCTAGTCCGCTAAGTCTCAGCAGAGAGTCACATGGTGTGAGCTCCTAGCTGAGTTATGATGTGGCTTGCCTTACTTGGAGATTTTGTTTTTGAGCTCATGGAAGTTGACTGTTTGGTGGTAATGAGACCACTGATTGTTGACAGGAGGGCCTGGTAAGCTATGGAACTTGGGATATTTTTGGATTGAAAACAGTTCCATGCCCTGGTCCAGGGTGCTACTGGCCTCAGAGTGGAGGCCTGGCACTCACATTCTCATTCACAAGAAGGCCCTGAGTTGATGCCCACCGACAGAGAGCTGGCCTGCCTGAGAGAGCAGTCAAAGTGCCAGGGGTTGGGGGTTCATATGGGGTAGTCAAACACTGACTCTTCAGGCAGTGAGTTCAGGGAATTAAAACCCCCATCTCACAGAGCCAGTAGGAAGTAGAGACAGAGATGGGAATCTAGCCCTGTCAGATGTAAGAACCTATTTTAAAGAATCAATATTTAGATCCATATGGTATTTGCTCAAACTGAGGTCTATGAATGGGAAGGGAGATTTCAGAAATAGACCAACACAAACCAAAACCTTGCATAAAAGTAGATTTTGCTAAACAGAGTAAAGAAATTATTTCATGAGTGGTGACTGCATAAGAAATAAAAACTGGCTGTAGTGGTGAGTTAAATCCAAATTTCACTTCACATAGCATAAAAAAAAAAAAAAGGATGGTGGGGCTACCCTGGTGGTGCAGGGGTTACAGTTCCAGAGCTATCAAGCTATCAAGCTATCAGCAGCCACTGCAGCATGAGTTTGATTCCTGGCCAGGGAGCTGACCCATATGGGGCAACAGACCTCTCTTGACTCGCCTGCTGCTCCCCTCAGCAGTGTATTTCAGTAGATCCACTTGTTCTGCTCCCCACTGTCTCTGATGACTCCTCTCACCCCCTGTACCTCTGGCCTACACCCCAATTCTTGTATACATAAATATTTTTTAAAAAGGAATGGATAATCACCAAATAATTAAATATAAATTAAAAATAAACTAATGAACTAAATAGACTAAAAGAAGGATGGGACAAAGCTTGCTCTGCTGGCATTAAATAAAAAATATCACAAAGATTAGCTAAGTATTGAACATCAAAACAAAAAAGAACAACTGACTGGGCTATATTTGCATCAATGATGACACAGGAAGAACAGCTTCAAAATAAAATATGCTTCCTTAAAGTTAGAAGAGGTTCAAGTCCCCAACAGATGAACGGATATGAACAAATCATTTTCAGAAAAGGGATTAATTTTGTGGAAAAACATTTATTTCTAAAGTCATCTAAGAATGCTCAGTAAACTTGAGTTACCTATAGACATTAACAAAGTAGGGGGATGGAAAAGATGGTACCCAATGCTTAGAAAAGTGTATTAAACTCCTTACACTCGCTCCTGGGAGACTGCAGAACGAGTGGGAAAGCTCTTTGGGAAAGTCATATGCCAAAATGGATCAAGATCTCTCTGCTAAGTCTAGCCTTCCACCTTGTTATTCGATGCCCAGGAGATATCAGCAAACGACTTGTAAAGAACTCAAATATACCACATTAGGGGACCTGCACACCTTAAAAATTAATCATGTGAACAAAAGAAAAATGTTAGCGATAGTAGCAAACACAAAAAAAGGTAGTATGGTTGCATCTATGTTAAGAGGCGTACATAGGTGAAAGGCTTTCTGTGAGAAAAGTTGCATTCTGTACTAGTATTGTGGACATTTTATCTTTTACACATTTTTCTCTCTCTCTCTGGTTGTCATATTGTCTTTTCAACAGCGGTTTAAAAAATCTCGGTTCAAATCCAGCAAGCAGTGCAACTTTGAGCAGTTTTGCCTGTAAAGTGCAGTAATATCTTCCTGCGCAGTGGCGAGGTCAGTAGGAAGTGGCTTGTGCTCGCGTCTGACACCCCCCAAACCTTCTTGTGCTGGGGGCGCCTCCTTCTTCCTGGGATGCACGAGCCATCAGTACCCCGGTCCGAGACCGCCTCCCCTGGCCCCGGAGTCCCGGCTCTCCTGCGTCTTGGAGGTGCGGGGACTCCCTTCTGAAGGGAACTCTCGGAGCAGGTGGGGAAGAGCGTGCTCCACTAGTACCTGCGCTTGCCAGGCAAGAAGCAAGCGCCGGGAACCTAACTGCCCGCGGTACCTCGGGTTACGGGGCCAGATTGCTGCCACCTTCGAGCTTCTCTCCCGACTTGGGACCCCCAGCTCCTCTACCCGAATTCGGCAGCCGTCTTGTGCCCCCTCGCCGGGCCCCGAGCGGCAGGAAAACTCGGATTTACAGGGCGCCTCCTGCGGAAGCCGGGAGAAACGGGATGCGCAAGAGGGCCCGGGGTAATTTCGCAGACGGGGGCACTTGAGAGCTCTCCAGGTCTCCAAAGGGAGAGCCAGAAGCGCGACGAGGGCCAGGCGGGCGGACGCAGCCCTCTCCAGTGGCGACAGGCGCCCCTGTAGTATCCCGCTGCGGCTCCGTCCGTTCCCCCGCTAATGCCATCTTGTCCGCGGCGGTCACGTGCGGACGACAGCAGCGCGCTTGGCCCCGGCCGGGTCTGCAGGACCCGCCCGGGACGCCTCTGGGTGCCCCGCAGCTGGGCGCACAACCCGAGGTGAGGCGCGGGGGGCCTTTTCCTCGTGGACCGAGCAGGGACCGGTGGGCGCTGGGTCCCCAGGGCCAGGTCTCCCCATCGCGGCTCTTCGGCGCGGGGCCGCAGCGTCGTCGGGGGCTGGTGGCGGCGCCGCGTGCTCTGCACCACGGCCTCGGCGACAAGTTGTGGGCTTGGGGGCCCCACAGGCGGGGGTTGCAGGCGGCGCGGGATCCTCTGCACCCCAGCCGCGGACGCTTCGCATCCCGGGACACCCCAGCCGGGTGGGGAGACGCGCGGACGAGTTCCGCGAGGCCCGGCCCGGGGGTGCCACGCGCGCGGCGCGAGGGGCGCGGGCTGCCGGGAGGAGCGCGGGTGGGGGGGGGCGCGGGCGCATGCGCTCTGCACCCGTGCCATATTGGAATGAGTCGGAGCGCGGAGCGCCGCCGCCGCCTCCGCCGGAGCGCGGGTGGAGGGGGGCGGGGAGAGCTGCCGGCCGCCCCGCTCCGCCGAGCCCAGCAGGAAGGAGGGCGCGAGCGGGCGAGCGCGGGCGGCGCGAGCGGAAAACGCGCCCGCGCGGGAGAGCGAAAAGACGGAAAGAAAGAAAGAAAACGAGCGCGAGAGGGGAAAAAGCGAGCTATTGAGCGAGCGCGCGCGCGAAAACTCCCGGCAGGTAAAAAAGCGGGGCCGCCGGCTGGGCCTTCCCGCGCGGTGGCCTGAAGGGGCGGCGGCGGCGCTGGGGCGGGGGACGATGCGGTGCCCCCCTCGAGGTGGCCGCACAACTTTGCCAACGAAAAACCACCGGCGGGCGGCGGGCGCGCGGGTAGAGGCGCCAACGGGCGGCGGCGGCACGTTGGGGGCGGGGGCGGGGCGGGGGGAGCGCGGCGCCCGCGCGCGGCCTCGCGCGCCTCCGCGGCCCCGCGCGCCGGCCGGCCGGGCTGCAAGCGCGCGCCTGGGCGCCTCGCCGCTGCAGCGAGCGGCCGCGGCGGCGGCTGGCAGCCCCGGGTGGGCAGCGCGGCGCGCGGCAGCCGGGGAGGCGTGAAAGGAAAGTGTCCAGGCGTCGGCACGGGCGGGCGCCCAAGTTCCCCGCCGCGCTCGTCCCGCCGCGCGCCCCTCCCCGCGGGTCCGGCGCTCCCGCCCGCCGAGCCCCCGCGGACCCGCCCCCCGGGCTCGCTCCGGGGTCGGGGCGCGAACCCGCAGCAGGGGCTGGGGTCGCGCCGCCCGCGCGGCTGTCCGAACTTGGGAGGGCCGGGGTGGCCGTTGCGCGATCGAGGAAGCGTCTAGCGGCCACACAACCGGTTGCTTCGGGCCGGCGTTGTGGAGTGCGCCGGGCCTCCGCGGTGCCGGCGCGAGCGGGCGGTGGGCTCGCCAGGAACCCGCGTCCCACCCCATCGCCGCCCTGTTAGGGACCCCGACCTGCTCCTTTGGAGGTCGGTGACCGTTTTGATTTCTGGTCTTGAAGTCTCGTGTTGGACACCGAGAAGCCTGTGGAGACGCGGGCAGAGTGCCCTGGGAAGCAAGGCCTGCTCTGTGGGGGAGCAGAAACGCCTTGTGCGAACAGAAATAAATTCCCGCGGAAAGGATGTATGTTAAGTTTCACAAAATGTCAGCTGCTCACTGGGGTCTGAAACTAAGCCTGCAGCTGAAACTCAGCACAGGTCACCTGCAGGTCTTGTGCCTGGGAGTGGTGTAGGACGCCCCTCGCAGGAGACGGCGCTCTTATTTAGTGGGGGGTTATTCAGCGGGTCACTCAAAGCCTTGCCAGCGATGTCTCCTGACTCCTGCTTAGCGGTGAGACAGCTTTGAGGACCAAGTACGCAGCAAAGAGATTTGAAAGGAAATGAGGAGGATTTTGTCAATCCCTGCATTTGCCTTTTCCTCTTGCATCGCGTTTTTGAGATGCCCCCTCAAACAGGAGATGTCATGTTTACTTTATTGCATTGGAAGTAAAATGCCTGAAAATAAATTGTCCGTTTGCCAGCTGGATGAAGGACGATGAGTGTGCCTTCCTGTATAGACTCTGGGGCCTGTTGACCTGGTGTTCTGAGGGATCCGTTGAATCCTAGCCACAGGTAGATTCAGAGTTCAGATTTGTTTACGTTTTCAGAGTTCAGATTTGTTTACATTGTCAGAAAAGTAACGGCCTAGTGGAAACGGGAGTGGCCTAATGATCAGGAAACAGTTGTGCTTGCTGCTGTTGACTGACTGCCTTATATATTGGAGATACATATATATATTTTTTTTTTCCTCAGGCAGATTTGATTTTCGCTATTTACAAAATTAAAGGATGAACAGACCCTCTCTCTGGGCACGTGAAGCTCTAAAATTCAGCAACCATTTAAAATGGAAGATTTAAAAAAGTCATGATCTGTAGTTTGAAAGGTTCTACATAAAAGTGCTCACAGCATGCACCTTTGTTAAAATACATTTGGAAAAAACATCTAGATAGTTATATTTAGGATGGTTTTATGAAATTTATTGTCTGAACAAATACATTCAAAATGTGTTTCATATTTTTTATATGTAACTGGCAGTAAGATCTTAAGAATACAGTTCAGAGACATTTTACATGTGTGTAAGCCCTGATAACCACACTGAGATCAAGATAGAGAACAGTTTCAGTCTCCCAAAGGTCTCCTTTTACATTCAGTAAACATCTTCCCCCTCCCCAAGGTGGCCACTATTGACTTCTGTCACCACTGGTGAGTTTTACTTCAAAACAGGACCAGTTTGAGGTTGAAATGAGGCAGTATTAATAATTAAGCTGAATGACAACAGGTGTGTGAACTTGGAGTTATGGTCATTTTCACCACAACCCTAAATGCTTTTGGTCTTTACTATCTAGGAAAATTAAAAATTCTGAACTGAAAAATTTCTTAGAAGGTCACTTGAGTCTGTGGTCCTTGGAAATCTTTGCAGTTACCGGCCAGGTAATCAGTGTCCTCCCCCCATTCATTCACTTATTTTTATTTGGGGTAAATCAGTTTCTAAAAGCTTCGAATTTACTGGGAAATTTGAATGAAAACTGAATTTTTTTTTTAAAGTTCAGTGACTTGAATGTGAGTATAAAGCTTTAACAATATTTCATTTATTTTTATTGAGGTAATATTGATTTACAACACTGTATATGCTCAGAGGAATAGGGTCATATTGTTTCATATGTTACCACACCTGTCTACCACCACGGTACCCATAGCCCTCCACCATAGTGCTTTGGGCCCCCTTGATACTCTGCTCTCCACCCTTCCCTCCTGCTCTGATCCCCTCAATTCTGAAGTCAGACTTCTAGGATTTGTTACTGGTTTGGGTCTGCCTGACCCTTTGTTTTGTTTAACCACCTTTTAAATGACAGCAACTAACTTGATTTGTATATGCAGGATACTCACCTGGTTTGTCAAATCTAGTAATGAAACTCTAGTAATGGAAGCAAAAACAAAGGTAACTAAAAATTATGTCACATGTGTTTTTTTGTTTTTAAGTTTCAACAATTTTTAGATTTTTTTTTTTGTATTTGACCTCTAGGAAGTTGGCTTTTTAATATTCTCAACTGAAGTAAATACTTCAGCAATTTGCATATCCTTTCCAAATACCTTTTGAGAGAGGAGTTATGGGTTGTAAGTGAATTCTTGTTAGTTCATACCAAAGGCTGTGTTTTTCATCTGTGTGGCAAAATGTTGGGAGCCGTCTTAGTTCTGTGGTAGGGATGTATGGGGCGTAGTCCACAAAGTGCAAAGATTTTCTTTTATGAAATGATTCTGCTGAATAATTCTGTTTTTCTGTGATTTAGTCAATTGCCCAGCAACCAGCCTGGATTTGGTCACTCTCAAGATTCATAGCATCATTAGTTAAGAGAGAACAATTGATCATTTATTTAACTACCATTTTTTGATGATTCCTTTGATTTTAGTTCTTTCATTATCAGATATTTAACTTAAAGTTTACTAAGATTTTTAAGATATGCAACTAAAGAGATGGAAATAAGAAACTAAATACATATGAAAGGGAATTTGCTCGTGGTAGTTCTAAGGTCTGATTTTTCTTTAAAAGTGCTTTGCCTGTTCATATCTTCTGCCTCTGTAGGATACTTTTGCTTTCACAATGGTAACTGTACTAGGTTACTGCTTTCACAATAGTGTCTTAGCCTTAAATAATAGCCTGGAAAAGATACCATTTGACCTTGAAAGAATTTGTAGAAAAGGTGAACTGTTCTCTTTGGTTTTTCATTCTGACTTCATGTTATGTTCTCATTAAATAAATGAATACAATTCAAAAAGCAGAACACTGTGTATTCATTTTGAATGCAACATATTTTTATCTTAAACATTTTCTATCTTACAATTTTCTGAAACTTTACTTTCTGGAACCGTTTGGCTGCTAACCACTATTTCAGAATAATTTAAATGAGAATAAAACAACTTATAATCAGTAAGTGGTGTAGCTTTGTTGTGACAGGGTATTTTTCTTTCAGTAAATAGCTTTTGTTATCTAAATGGGATGTTTAGTAATTGAAAAATATTTCTCCTTATACTTAGTTGTTAAATTGGATGAAAGTCTCCAGGGATTTTGGTTACCTGGGAGATTTTGCACCATTAGACTTCAGGGAGTGGGGTTTTGAAATGACTCTCCGCTTCTTCAAGTGGTGCTAGCCCCACTGGAAAATCACTTAAATAGAAAGGATGTGGTCAGGTTGCTACAGGTTCATTTTTAAACTTTACAAAAGTGGGAGAGAAGATGAAAACAAAGATAAGTTATTAATTTAAATTTAAGATTCACTGCAGAAGTTTCAACAAATTTGAAAACCATTACCCATAATCAGGCACCTGAAAATTTGTATAGTATAATTATTTTCTAGTATCTTTTTTCAAGAGTATGTTTATAACCATATTCAGCTCTTTTTGTCTTTTTTTTTATTTTTGCATACAAGTTGGGGTGTAGGCCAGAGGTGCAGAGTAGTGAGAGGATTCACGAGAGACAGAGTGGGGAGCAGAACAGGCAGATCGACCGCAGTACGCTGCTGAGGGGAGCAGCAGGCGAGACAGGAGAGGTCTGCTGCGCCAGGTGGAAATCTCCCTGGCCGGGTATCGAACTCTTGCTGCAGTGGTGGCTCTGGATAGCTTCATAGTGCTGTGCTTAACCCGTTGTGCCACCAGGGAGGCTCTCTTTTTGTCTTTAGATGATCACTCAAGGACTTTATTTAAAAACAAAAGATGTAGTCTAGATATTGCACTAAATGATCTAAAGTCCCTGTTGAACTTTGTGGTTTGATAGTAACATCAGAGGCAAGCACTTCATAAGGTAGCATTTCTGTCATGGTGTACAGTGCTGCATACATTGGTTCCTTTTTGGCATTTTTGCTTAATCTAGGAAAGGTTTATTACTAAACTGACTTGGGGTGTATTGATAGAGCACTTGGGAGTACTTGTTTTGTTGGTTCTGGTCTGAGATGACGTGTGGAGAGGGTCTTAGATGAGCGGTGGAAGGTGGTTTGTCAGCAGTCTCTAGAGCAGCAGCACATTCACGGGTTTGGAAGGACAACATGCACTTGGCTGAGCAAGTTAGCAATTACTAAAGTACCTCGAGTTTTTCCTGCTGAAATTCAATTTTGAGTATTAACCAATAAGCACTGTGATTTAAATTCCAAATTATTATTATTTTTTAAAGATTTATTTATTTATGCATACAAGCTGGGGTGTAGGCCAGAGGTGGGGGGTGGTGAGAGGATTCACCAGAGACAGAGCGGGGAGCAGAACAGGCAGATCGACTGAAGTACACTGCTGAGGGAACAGTAGGCGAGGCAGGAGAGGTCTGCTGTGCCATGTGGGAATCTCCCTGGCTGGGTATCGAACTCGTGCCACAGTGGCTCTGGATAGCTTCATAGTGCTGCGCTTAACCCGTTGCGCCACCAGGGAGGCCCTGAGTCCCAAATTATTATATTTTTACCCCAAATAGTCTTTGTAACAGTATTTGTAGTGACTCGTATGCAATATTTTCTCAGTGATTAAAGCCACCTGTGAGTTGCCATTGGCTTTTTTTGTTGTTTTTTCTTCCCACTTTGTTTCCACGTTAATTTACTACCCAGATCAGTTTTTTTTGTCTCTGGGTTTTTGCTAGTGTTTTGTTTCTTTTGCTAGATCAGTTCCTGTAAAACATGCTTTCTCCATATCAAAAATAGCATACAATAATTCGGAATTATAATTTTACAATATCATTTGGGTCACTTTTACTCATGTCTTTATAAAATAACTTCCTTGGTGTGATTAGATGGTGATCACACAGATGGAACATATCACCTGATTAGAACATAGTAAATAATGATGTAAATTTTCATGATTAAAAAAATTGTTTAAATTTAGTCATGATAAAATATACATAACACAAATTTACCACTTTAAAGTATGCAATTCAGTGGCGTTAAGTGCTTTCACAATGTTGTGCAACCATAACCTTGATCCATTTCTAGTACCTTTTCGTCTTCCCCAACTAAAATCTGTACCCACTGACAACTCCCCAGCCCTCTAGCCCCAACCCCCGACAGCCACTCTTCTGATAGAGCAATATCTCTCTTGTCTTGGAGAGTGACACTCTTTCCCCGTCTAAGTTTAACAGACCTTGATTTATATGTTAGCTAACATCTTGCTTTTTCCTTGCATTCTGAGGACAAAGGGCATTCTGCTAAGAAACTTCAAAACAAAGCCAAGGACAGAGCTTGTAAAGACTCCACCAGAATTGCTGACCATCAGATGGTGACAAAAACAAACTGATGTCCATCAACCAAGTCATCAGACACTTATGTTACAAGAATGGGTTTGTTGACCTTAACCCACTCCTCCCTTTTCTGTCCTGGTAACTCCAGCCAAATACCCCTGCACTGCTAGTAAGCAGGATAGTAGTCTTTCAGCCAGTAGTCTGCTACCCTGCTCATTTGTCGACAGATAAATGAAACTACTTTCCTTCTCTTCAACACTTTCTTCTTACTGGTGAAGGGGAACTGAGACCGGCAATTCTGGTAACAATTCTACTTTCTTTTCTGTGAATCTGACTGCTCTAGCTACCTCAGATTCGTGGAATCTCACAGTATTTGTCATCTTGTGACTGACTTACTAATGTCCTCAAGGATCATCCATGCTGTCGGATGTGTCAGAATTTTTTGATGAAATACGTTTTAAGAACGATTTCCACAGAGTTTACAAAACCCTGTATTATTAGGACTGGTTTTGCCTCACTTGGAAGAGCTCTGTAGGTGCCCAGAAGAGCCGTGAGAACCAGGTACCATTTCTTTAGATGCGCTTTTGACATACTGGGTGATTGTACGGAAAGAAAGATGGAAGCAGAGTGTGATAACAGGGTGGAAGACAGGGAAAGTATAAAAACAAAGGTAACTGCAATCTGGGGTCTCATTTGGATAGGAGAGAACGTCTTGTGGGTCTTAAGATACCATCTGACTGTGTAATCACGGATACTCAAAATGTTTGCTGAAGCCACAGCACTCTGTCTGGGACAGTTAGCCAGAAACGTTTGTGTGTTCAAAGCTGTAAATAAGCCTTTAGCTCTCTGAGAAGCGCGATCGTTCAGTGACTCAGTCCCCAGCTGTTCTGGTTCGTTGAGATTTTGCCATGTTACACTGTCATTTCTGTATTAATGGAAAACTAGTGAGTATTTAAAGAGGCCCAATAGCTTACACAGTGGTAATATCACATAATTAATGCTTTATATTTTAGACTTACTCTATTACTTTTACTCTGTATTTTTGAAATATAGATGCCCAGTCACATAGATGGTGAGAAAGCAGGTTTAACAGAACTGAGGATTATGAGTTGAGCAATTAAGCACTTTGAGACTAAGGGGTATTAAGTTTCTTCCGTATTATTATTATTTTATTACTATTTTAAATTGCCCTCATTAGTGTAGTAAACATGGGATGAGTTTCTTGAATACCATTTGTTACTGGAGGAATGTGCACACCTTAGAGCAACTTTTGATCACTGCCTTTCCTTTTTTGAAACCCCTGAATTGGCAGTGAATGTCATGAAGCTTGATTTTGTGTGTGTGTGTGTGTCTTCAGTTATTGCTCAGTAGTGATTTTAAAGAAAATCAGTGATTAGTTGGTTTTTAGAGTTAATAAGGTGTTCCTGGAAGTTATCAAGTTCTTTGGCAACATATTATCCCTGGGGCACAAGTTAGCACCTCTTTTACATCCTATCTCCGTATCATTGATACTCCTGGAATGATAGTTTAATTTCTTGAAAAGTCTGGTTTATAGGCCAGAGTAAGTAATTTTTAAACTATGAATTGGCGTGCTGAGTAAATTGTTAGAAGAGATACTCCTAAAAAAAATTAAAAGGTAGGTGCTCTTTGCAGAAATATGGTTCCCTCTTGATTAGTTTTAATTTCTGTTGAGCCAAATGGGTAGTAGTAAATGATCTAGTAGCTAAGCCAGAGAATTGAAAAACTGGGTGGTGGTTGTTTTGGTCATTTTTGTCATTGTAATCCCTTGACCTCTTAATGTATTGTTTATTATTTTCATTTTGGTTTTCCAGTTCTCAATCATGAACTATATTTGTATTTAATATATACATCATTTAAGTTATTGTTCTTAGAAGTAGTACAGGGCACGCATTGGGAAACACTTAGGACCGCTCCTAGGCATTGTCTGTACCTGCTTTTCCTTAAGGGCACCTAAGGGTTCCTGGGTGAACTGAGAGAAGATTTAAACGATGATTGCCAGACCTGTAACCAGCTGTGGATGGTACAAGGGAATCAGAGGTGAGGCTTCTTTTTCTGGGGTGGGTGTCCCTCTTCTACAGGTATGCTTGAGGAGGGCTCAGAAACCACAGCCAGACACAGTTGTTATGGAACAACTTTATGAAGACAGTGTCTCTCCACACCACCCTATTGCTCCTTAACCTTTACCCTGATTGTGATTTCCAGTTAACTCTCTGAAAGGAATTCTTTACAGAACTGCTTTACTAGTGAAATCTTAAGTTTTGTGCTGTTTTCTTTTTCCCAACCTTCTGGAGAGACTTCCTTACTCTCCCTATCTCATTTTTTATCTCATTTTTCTCTCGCGGTCACAGTCTCTTCAGGCCTGGATCCGTTGTCCAGTCTTTCATTTACTATCTAGCCAACACCTTTTACTCTTGCCCTTTGTGACCTCAGTTCTGTAGACAACACCTCTCCCTTCCTCCCAATCCCCCCAACAGGCCTGTGCCTTGTCTGCTTCTGGACACTCGCTCCCCTGCATTCAGGGTCTCTTTCTGGAGTGGCCCTCTGTGTGCATGGTTTTGTGTAGACTTGCCTTGAGGCACAGCTTTTTCTTTATGCCTTCTGCGACCTTTTCCGGCTGTCGGGTTTCTCTTGTAGGTCTCTCTCGGCGGATTCATTCACTTTAGATTTTGTTTGGCTTTTGTGCCTTTCTAACCTTGCTTCACATTCCTCTTGCAATCTGCTCTCCAATTTGAATGCCCCACTGGACCCCAGATTCACAGGTCCAAACAAACTGTTCTATCCTAAAGCTCCAGTAGAACCTCAGGTGGGCTTATTTGCCTGGATCTCTTTCTTTACATTCCTCCTCAGGGATGGTGTTTGTGTTTGGGTCCCCCTGAATTACCTCTCCCTCTTCTTGCCCCCAGCTTCCTGGGGAAACTGAGTCTTATTCTTGAATCACCAGCCTCTGACTTAAGAACCTGGCTTTGAAACATTTTTAAAACTATTGGAACTGTTTTCAAGCGAATTATTTCTAGGAAGCCCAGTATGTAAATACATAAAGTCAGCGTTCCCCTGCTGGAAGGGGAGTGAAGGGCTAGACAGCTCCGTCCTGCTGGCCGGGCCTCCCGCGCTGCTCTCTTCGCGCGGGACTGAACTGGGGACTGCTCTCGGGAGTGTCTTCCCCGTGGGCTCTGTGCTGGGCCCGGGTTGCTCCCCGTACTGCCCTGACGGCACTCGGCAGGTTTGAAAATCATTTTTCTGTTCTGCACCCCACCTCTTTCCGATTGGTTTTCCTTTGGAAATTTTAATTGTGACTGATGAAAAAGTAGTGCCTATGACGAATCTTGCCAAGGGAGAGTCACTTGGGAAAGTGAAACAAGATTTTGAAACAGTGCTGAAGCACGGTGCAATACAGGTCAAAGGACAGTGCCAGGGTAGGGTATAGGTCACTGTCTGTGGGTTCTCACCTGTGAGCTCAAATGTAAGACCACTCAGGCTCAGGGTTTAACTCCAACAGGGTTTACTTACAACGGAGAGAAGTTGGGGAGAAGTTGGGAGAAAGGAAAGTGTTAGAGGCAAGGCCAGAGGCAGCGGGGGGGTGATGCCGGACATGTCAGGCACAGGGACCAGCGTTGCAGCTCTCAGAGATGTTGGGCATGAAGCCAACAGCATCCAGCTCTTGTCGGAACGCCTAGCACAAGGCCAGTGGGGTCATTCATCATGTGGTATTGGAGGTCAGGTCTGGGAGGGGTGGTGCCACAGGACAGGGTTCAGCGTCACAGTGCAGTGAACGTTTTCTGGGTGAATCTGCCTGCTTCTCCAGGCGCCGCCTCAAAGCTTTTTCCTAGCTTCACTCAAGTCCTCTTTCTTTTCTTTCTTTTTTAAAGATTTACTTGTTTATGCATACAAACTGGAGTACAGGCCAGAGGCGTGGGGTGGCGAGAGGCTTCACTGGAGATAGAGTGGGGGAGCAGAACAGGCAGATCGACCGAAATACACTGCTGAGGGGAGCAGCGGGCGAGGCAGGAGAGGTCTGTCATGCCGTATGGGAATCTCCCAGCCGGGTGTCGAACTGGCGTTGCTGCTGCCGACAGCTCCACAGCGCAGATCTTAACCGTTGCGGCACCAGGGAGGCCCTGAACTGACTTTTGACTGGGAAGCGTTTAGGAAATTAGATCTTTTCAGTTACTCTTGAATTCTTTGCTAGCTTGGAAACAAAAAGGATTTTATGTAAAACTCTTCCCTCGTGAAATATGATTAACATATAATCATGAAATGTAATTGAAATTTAAAAGTTGCAGGATTATTAATATAAAAAAGACTATATTTTAAAAACATTGGTTAAAATGGAGCCCATCATTTGAGGGATTTTTGCATCTTAATTCAAGAAGCAAGTGTAATTTATTTTTAATAGCACTATGGCCAGAAATTGAAAGTTACTGTGGTTTTGAAAGAGGAAGATAGAATGGATCTCGTTATATCCCACCCCTTTACCATCTCCATTTTACTAAATTCAGATCTTGCCACAGAAATCTAGAGATTGTTAAGAAAGGTGAGATTGTTCTTAATAGATACAACTTTTTAATCTATTGCTTTATTTTTTTAAATCATAGTCACAGGCATAAGCACACCTTTTTTTTTTTAAATACAGATACCAATACAAAAAAATATTTTTTGAATAGTGAATAGACTGTTCTTTTACGGAGATCCCTGGCCTCTCAGTCCCTTCTGTAAACCACAGTTGTTCTTAATTTCTTTAGAAAAATTTCATTTGCATGAAAATATATGTTTCCTTACCCATTTAAAAAAATCAGTTGGTAATGAATGTTCTTTTCATAAAAAATATGCTGAATATATCTAAGTACTCATCAAATCTGCCTCATTCTTTTAATGGTTGCCTAGTAATCTGTAATATGGATGTACCATAATTTATTCAGTTGGTTTCTGATTTGTATGATTTTGGGTTATTTCCAGTTTTATCTGCTACAGACAATATCATGAGCTAATGATAATTAATTTGCTTGAATTAAGCCAAACTTTATAATGCTTGAAAGTGTGTGTTTTATTAGTCTATTTGTAAAGGTAGACCTTTCTCCTCTCACTCCCTACCCCCAAATGCAGAAGAGAGAGTAAGGGAGTGCAGTAGAGTGAGAGGACGTGAAGGTGCTGTCAAGCACAGGCGCCTCCTCTCCCACCCCCAGCCAGTCCCTTCCCCATGCTGTAGGCGTGGGTGGTGGCTGAGGAAGAATCATCCCTGCTGAACCCGAGGGGACTGAAGCATCTGAAAATGTTTCTGCAAAGGTGTTGACCATGCCTTTAATCCCAAGGTCTGATGAATACTGCTTTTATACATTTAGATAATTAGGGTTTTTTTTTTTTGTTTGTTTGTTTTGGTTTTGGTAGCATGGGTTGGCTAACAAATCCTTAGTTTCTGTAATTTTGTATTCTTTCATTCACTGGCAGATACACCACTAAATTTTTTAAAAAGTTGATTTTTATCTGAGCTACGTGGTAAGGACATTTTAACATGATGTTCTGGTTTCAGTGCAGTAATTTCTGAAGAAACTGAATTTGAAGTCTTGAAGGCATTCTGTGGTTGGACTCCAGCAGTGTTATATGCTCAGTCCAAGTTCTTGGTCATTGGCCTTTATTTGAAGAACTTCAGAACACTCCTCAGAGCATGTATCCATACCCCCATCGGTATATTCTGCATCCTGCTATCTCCTTGAAAAAAACGCTTTCCTCAAAAAATGTGTAACAATTCATGGCAGTGTGTATATGCATGTTTTTTTAATGATAGTGTACTCCTAGTCCATGGCTGCTGTTGCCTGCTCAGAGCATGCGCGGTGAGCCAGCCGCGCTGTCCTGCGGGGACTGTCCGCGGAGCGCTTCGCTGCGCTTGCCGAGTCAGGTGTCCGCTCTGCTGTGCTTTCATTCTGCCATTTATTTTGTGTTGAGTGAATAGTTTTGACCCGTGAATACAAAAGATATGACTTAAAGAGCTGGACTTGTGGCAGAGAAACAGTATCACACTAGGCATCAAAAAGCAAGTTTTATGGATCAATAAGGAGCATTCAGTAAGTGATTTGAGAAAAAGAAGTATAGAAATCAGTAGGTAGGGCCTCCCTGGTGGCGCAGCCTTTTAGTGCTGCGCTGTGGAGCTGTCGGCAGCGGTGACGGTGACGCGAGTTCGATGGCCCGGGCCCGGGAGATTCCCACATCCTGCCTCTCCCGCTGCTCCCCTCAGCAGTGTATTTCCGTCGATCTGCCTGTTCTGCTCCCCACTCTGTCTCTGGTGAAACCTCTCACAGCCTCACTCCTCTGGCCTGCACCCCAGCTTGTATCCAAAAATAAAAATCTTTTTTTTTTTTTTTAAAAGGTAGGTCTAGTGCTAGACTGCCTATGCTTAAAACTCTTATTTGAATAAAGTTATTTTAGTGAGGCTTCTTTTTTTTTTTTTAAATATGGATGATAGGAACTTTTTTTTTTATATACATGCAAGCTGGGGTACAGGCCAGAGGCGTGGGGTGGCGAGAGGGTTCACCAGAGACAGAGCGGGGAGCAGAACAGGCAGATCAGAAATACACTGCTGAGGGGAGCAGCGGGCGAGGCAGGAGAGGTCTGCCGGGCCATGTGGGATTCTCCCCAGCCGGGCATCGAACTCGCGTCTCCGCTGCCAACAGCTCCACGCTCAACCGCTGCGCCACCGGGGAGGCCCTGAATAAAGTTATTTAAAAAAAAAGAAATCAGTAGGTAATTAGGGTTAGTCAAGTCCTTTGTATTGCGAAACACCTTGTAAACTACAGCCTACAAGTTGGACTATTCAATGTTTAAAGAACGAGTGAAGAAGCAATGGTTTTAAAGGCATGCGTTAAGTTCAGGGGATTTGAAGAGAACTGAAGAGCAAGCAAATTGTCTCTGGATAATGTCTAGTAACTTTACAGAGGATCTCTGCTTTAATGACCCCGCAGAGTCTTCCGTGCATTCTTGTTGAGAGCACTCTTGATTGGGTAGTGTGCACACCACAGCTAGTCTCTAGTACTGGCCTCCAGGCAGAAGCAAGCTCCTGATTTCCTTCTCTAGTGAAAATGACATTACCACTCCCGGGGTAAGATATCCCTGCTGTGTTAGACAGTTGTAATTTTTTTCTCATTAGGAAATTGGAGCTACTATAGGCATTCACTTAGCAGGTACTGAATAAGCTGTGAAGTAAAACAATGGTGAAGGGGTTCAGAGAATGCAAAGTTGAATAATTTCTCCATCCTCGATAACCTGATAAGGTATGGTAGAGAATAACTTGTGTTTAAGTGCTGTCAGAAAGGTACAAAGTGCCTATACTATTGAAGGCATTTTGACAGGGGTGTGGGAAGGTGCTAGCATTTTTGTAGGGTATTGTTTTGAAAAGTGATATTTTGGGAAGGTCAGGAAGGGAGTTATCTGTGAATACTTACTCATATCTTTTTAGTGTAAGAATTTCTAATCTAAAATACTCCACGTTTTAAATGGAGAAAAGTCCCCAGTGTAAAATAAAAAAGTAACCCTGAACTGTCGCTTTTTCAAATCTCTTTCCAAGCCTTTATCTTTAGTGATGCTTGCTTCTAAAGCTTTTTAACTTGAGATTCCTGCCAATTCTTCGTCTTTGAGCAAAGAAGTAGCTATAGTGGTATGTGGACTGTTCTATCTGAAAGTGTAGACAGGCCGGCAGGCACTCCTTGGAGCTAGGACCAGCAGCCATCAGAGGTGGGGATGGAGGGGAAACTGTTAACTTGTGACCAAGGGCATGTCCCTTGGCAAGAATTACAGTGTATCCTAAGTGGGCTGCGGGCTTTTTACTTTGTTATCCATTGAATTACCTGTTTGCTCTTTCAGTTGCCCAGGGAGGTCATTGTGCTGAGTGCTTGTCTGTGGGTTGTTTGCTACTTTGATTTATGGTTCTGTATTTTTGTGAATCTTCCTTTTCCTATGTAATTTAATCTTAATTAAAAAATTTGTTTTTTAAGGTTAAATTTGTTTTGGTACAATGCTAGTAGGAAAGTGACCAGAAAATTGAGATCATGTTAGCTTTCTAGAGAATTTTGGTAGGGCCAGAGGTCTTAGAAAAAATGCCCTTTTGTACAGTTTGCTTTCCTGTTTATATTTTTAAACATGATATTTATAGTGTTAATGGTTAGAAAGTTAGTTTCTCTTTAAATAATTTTTAGAAACTTTACATTTTCTCGAAAATGATGAATTGCATTTTGGGGCAGAGCTTTTTCTGAAGGACTGTGTATACATCCATCACCTTTCTAACCATCTATTTGTGAACAGTCTTAGCCCTTCATAACATAACTCAACACCCTGAATAAGCATAATTGTTTTCCAAGCATTGACAATAATTGTTATAAAGGCTTCTGTACTAAAGCTGATCCTTTTTCTTCTTGGTTCTTATCCAGTTTCGCTATGTATAGTTCTGAACTATTTTATTACTTAACTAGTTTAGTTCTTAAATAGTTTATTACTATTTCCTTTTGATCAGATACTACTAGCTGGAAGATTGATGGATAATTGTTAAGTACTACATAGGGTGGCAGCAGTTTGCAAAAAAAAAACCTAGGATTTTACTTGGCTTGGACATAATAGTTCTTTTGAGAGGTTGGGGTTAGCAAAAGAACTTAAAGTGTATTCTTAAGATAAGGAAGTAAAAATATGTTTTAGAAACATTTTCAGCCACTATTTAAAATATGTTTTGATGCTTGAAAGGCCAGGCTTCATATGGACTTTAATACTTTGGTCCAAAAATAAAGTGAAGGGGACTTCTAGATAGCTCTAAATCTAAAATTTTCTGGAGAAAATGTACATATGATAATTTCCCTCTTATAATAATTACTAATAAGGTACCATTTTATCTCAAATTTGCTCAGTTAAGTAGGTGAATTTGTAGGTGCTTGTATATTTCTGTATTATTTAGTATTTCTAGAAAAGCATTACATTTTTATAATCCCATGAATAGGATTATATACATTAGCTTTGTACTGTATTTACTATTGCTGATTGTTAATTTACAATTACTTAATTTTCTTTGACTAAAGCCATTATATTCTAACATGACAGGAGACCTGTAGACATGTGTATTCATGTGAATTCCACCAGGGCTTAGGGAGCAGCCCCTGACTTTTTAAGGATCAGATAGGAATTTAAAATATATTTATAATTTGCTCAGTATCCTCACTGTGACCCATTTGGTCCTAGCTATTATCCAGTTTCATTTGGATTATAACAGTAGTCTCCTAACTGGTTCCCCTCTTTCAGCCCTTGCTTTCTCCAGTCTGTCCTTGACACAGAGAGATCCTTAACAGGTAAGATGAGGTCACTCCTCTGCTCAGAATTTGCTGCTTTGACTAAGATTTTATACCCCTTAAGGCACCCTCCTCAGCTCTCAGATTTCTTCCCCATTACCTGCCTGCTCTGTTTGTGTGGACTCCTGCTGTTCTCCAGTGTGCCAGCATGTCTCTTTCCTTAGGACCTTGCCTGTTGTTCCCTCTGCCTGGAATGCCCTTCCTGGAGCTATGTGCGTGACTAGCTCTCTTGCTTCCTTGCGTGACTAGCTCTCTTGCTTCCTTGGATCTTTTCCCCAAAATCACAGTGTATTTTAAATTTCACCTCAATATTTCATCTCTCTGCCCTTACTACCATTATTATCTATCTGTTTCATTTATTGTCTTTCTCTTCCACTTGAAAGTAGCTCCTTGAGGGCAGGGATTTTTGTTTGTGTTGATTACTGTCTCTAGCACCTAGAACAGTCTGGTTTACAGGAAGTGCCCAATAAAAATTGGTTGAATTAGTAGGTGAATGAATGTCTCATAGCGTAGTTTTTTACCCTCTTCTGTGAATTATATAAATTCAGAATTTGGTGAACTATCAGTCTAGTCAAAAAACTATGTTATTCATTCAAAGGGTGTATAATTTTAGGAATTAGATGCAAAAGGAAGGGTTGAAGGAACAAAATGGGGAAGGTGGTATTGCCGAGTCCACAAACCTCCCTTTCCCACCTGTGTTAATGGAATTCACTGCACCAGGCTACTGCCAGAGGTTAATCGAAGCACAACTGACTAGGGGCTTTGGGAATGTACATTTTAGGCTAAGGACCAACTATCCAGCACAGGTGGCTTTTATTAATTTTTGTGTGGAGGAAAATTAGATGTAGAACAAGCTAAATTGAGTAGCTTGGACTGTGGTGCCAAAGTAATAGCACAGGATAAGATCTTAGATCATAAGTGAAACATTAGAAAGCTAAGAATTAAATCCCGGTTTAGCCTAGTCATATCCATGTGTTGAACCACAAAACTGAGCTCAGCCTCTAGAAATGGAACACGACAGGAAACATATCTTCTCTGTGGCGGTGATCTCTTAAGTGCCTATTTCCGTGAGTTCAGTAAATCTGTGTTTAGACCCAATTGTGTCCCTAATTAGATCTCTGTCACCTAAAGGATTATACTCTTCTCTCAATAAGATTGCAAACTTATTACTCAAAACCCTGCTGTCATTTACAGGCCTGAGCTGTGACAGGTGTATTTTATGGCCCCTCTGAGTAATTGCTCCTCCCTTTGCTACTCAAATAATCCAAGCTCCTCATTCCCCCAGGATGCTTTGCCAGTATCTTATTGCTCCTCTTCTCCCTTTCTTTCTTTTCTCACTTTATAAGCAAGGACATCAAAATCTAAATTTACTCAGTTGCAACTTGTCAACTAGTGAACGTGTCACTAGTAAACTTAGTTTTGATTCAGGATGACTACAATTTTAATCTCTCAAGATGTGGAGGGAGAAAATAGTGGAAATGGAAGGGATTGGTGATACATCTGCTCCCCTTGCCCTTCTCCCTACTTCTCTAGGCCCCAATTAAGATTGTCGCAGAGATTTAGGTTGAGTGTTTCCTGAATGTGAGATCCACTTTTGGTAGAGCAAAAGAAAAAAATGAAATCCTATGCAGTGATTACATCCACAGATCTAGAATTCTACCATAATCTATAATTTATTTTTCAATAGAACTCAAATCCTCAAAAACTGAAATTCTGAGGACTGTTAATATTAAAAAGTATCTTCAGAGAGTAATTGATCATATTTTTGATGAAGTACCCAAATACCAGCTTATTTCTTTCATTAGGTTATTTGGATTTAATTCTGATTATGTAAATATGATCCAGTGCAACTCGTGCATAAATAGATAGTATACTGGTTTGGATTCATTTCAGTGTGCTCATTGACTGACTTGTAAGGATATAATCAGTTTCTTAAAAGTGTACCTAGATGGGGTTAAGCTCAGCACTACCATAATGACGGCCTGAGTTCAATCCCCGGCCAGGGAGCTGACCCACATGGCGCAGCAGGCTGCTCCTGTTTAGCCCGCTGCTCCCTTCAGCAGTGTATTTCAGTAGATCCACCTGTTCTGCTCCCCACTCTGTCTCTGGTGAACCGTCTCACACACATGCCCTCCCACCCCCACACCTCTGGCCTGTACCCCAGTTCTTCTGGGCAAAAACAAATAAATAAAATCTTTCATTTGGTCCGGTTATGGTTCTCGCTGCCGCCTCTTCACGCTGCTGTGCGTGGGCTCTGGCGGGACTGTCGGGAGTCAGTGCTGGCCTCTGGTGTGTTTGCATTTAATTTCTGTAAGTTCCTTTTTGAAGTGCTGCTTTAGGGAGGTAGAATACCTTGTCAAAATTCTAGGATAAAAATGTTGTTTGAATGTAAGCAAAAATCGTTTACTTTCCCCTTCTGCATTCTACTACTACCCCTTTTAAATAATTTAAAATCCTTGGCATGACAGACCTCTCCTGCCTCTCCCACTGCTCCCCTCAGCAGTGTACTTTGATCTGTCTGCCTGTTCTGCTCCCTGCTCTGTCTCTGGTGAACCCTCTTGCCTCCCCACGCCTCTGGCTTGTACCCCACCTTGTATGCATAAATAAATAAATCTTTTAAAAAAAATCCTCCCCTGAAGTTGCTCTGTGTTTGAGCTGTGATTATTAGAGACTCTTCTAGAAGGGATCTGGGTCTAGAGGCTATGATACACAGCAGATCAGAGGGCAGTCTGCTTCTGTCTGCAGAAGCTCCCAAGGAGAAGTTGGTGTCTTGAGAAAATACTGTTAGAGACGGTTATAGTGCATTTAAATTAAACCTCCAAATGGCAACAGTGCATCTTAGCTAGGAATATGATATACCTGTGACCCAGAGGTACTTATTTTTGACTTATTAGAGGCATTAACTTTTATTTAACTTTTTATCATGGAAAATTTTAAGCATACATAAATGAGATAATATATACCCCATTTACTGCTCACCCTGTAACTACATTTTGCTACTTGTTGCTATCAGAGACATTTTCTGATGAGTTTAGGCATAAAATACTGGCGTTATATTATCTTTTCTTCCTCTTGGCATTGTGTTTTAAGCAAATTTTTCATTTGCACTGGCAAATTTAGGTGTGCACTAATCACCCCTCAGACTAGTTGTTGAGATGCAATAACTGGATTTGATCTTGTGCTTATTAGAAAATAGATTGCTGCTAGAGCTGAACTTTATGAATAGGCTAAGATATATATAGAATATTACAGTTAGACTCAGTTAAGCCTGTAGGGAACCTTTGCTTCCAGTTAGTTATAATATGTAAAAATCTGATTTGAAACTATGGTGGAAACCTACGTGTAGATTGGAAATGTTTTCTCTTTCTCTTCTCCTATCCTTAATTTATTTCTTCTTTCTACTGTTCATTCTGCAAATATTTATTGGCCCTGCATGTTTAACTCAAACAAGAAACTTCTACTATGGGAAGGTAAGGAGATAATAAAATAGAAAAAGATAGAATCTGTTTTCCAAAGAGGCTGCGTCATTTAACATTCTCATCAGTAACGTATGAAGGTTCCCTTCTCTCCACATCCTTGTCTACACTTGTTGTTATGTCTACTTTTATCATTGTTGTGGCTTTATTTGGGGAGAAGTAGAAATTTAAAATTTTCTACACATTACACACATCAGATTTACAAATATTTAAAAAATCTGATTGCCTTTAATAACTTCAAGGAGGAACATGGCTTTTTATTTTTATTTTTATTATTATTATTATTTAAAGATTTATTTATTTATGCATACAAGTTGGGGTACAGGCCAGAGGCATGGGATGGCGAGAGGGTTCACCAGAGACAGAGTGGGGAGCAGAACAGGCAGAGTGGTGGAAACACACTGCTGAGGGGAGCAGCGAGAGGCAGGCAGGAGAGGCCTGCTGCACCATGTGGGAATCTCCCCGGCTGGGTGTCGAACTCTCATCGCCGCTGCTGACAGCTCCACAGCGCAGCGCCCAACCGCTGCGCCACCGGGGAGGCCCGAACATGGCTTTTTAATAAAGAATCATTTTCCTTAAAAACTGTCTTGAGGTCAGGAGGAAATGAGCTCAGATGAGTGTACCTATTATATAGTCTTTTATTTTTTATATGACTCAAAGATGATTTTGCCTTTTTAAATGATTTGCTGAGGTTAGGGTCTGTTAATGCTCTCTTTTTGGGAGTCCTCCAGCTTCATGATTTCTCTCTGCTGTGTTGAAATTCACTCTAGCTGTGTCTTGATTCATTCTTGTACTCTATATGAGTGCCTGTCTGTTTTCAAGAGTCCAGTCCCAAGAGAGCTGGGATCCATCTGTCAGGGACTTGGACATCTGATTTTGTAATGTGGAGTGAAGAATGTGGTAAAATAGCTCTACAGTTACAAAGTAGATTAGATGTGCTATTGTTCTCCATAGATTTTTTTTTAAAGATTTATTTATTTATGCATACAAGCTGGGGTGCAGGCCAGAGGTGCGGGTTGGTGAGAGGATTCACCAGAGACAGCGTGGGGAGCAGAACAGGCAGATTGACTGAAGCACACTGCTGAGGGGAGCAGCGAGTGAGACAGGAGAGGTCTGCCTGTGCCATGTGGGAATCTCCCTGGCCGAGTATCGAACTCATGCTGCAGTGGCTCTGGATAGCTTCATAGTGCTGCACTTAACCCCTTGCGCCACCAGGGAGGCCCTGTTCCGCAGAGATTTTTACAAAGATTTTTACCTGTTGCCAGTGACAGATGTATTTATTTATTGTTAGGTGATTCATTAGGTGGTGGCTCTAAGAGTTTCTAAGGAGCAATCTGTCTTCTTCTTTCCTGAATTGAAACTTAAGAATATGCAATAAAATATCTAAGAGAAAATGAAAGAAGATGAAGAAATCCATTTTAGAAAAAGCTTATGTGTAAAGAGTTTACTTTGAATGGCAACTTGGTATGGTGGAGAAAGAAGTTAAGTTTTAGATTTGGCTGTAATTTACTGTTTGTATAACCTTGAGCTGGTTAACCTCTTTAAGTCTCATTTCCTGACCTTTAAAATAGGAATATTTCCAAGGATGAGGGAATGGGTAATGCCTGGCACAGTAGGCACTATATGTTAGTTCTTTTCCTCCCTGACCTCAAGACAGTTTTTAAAGAAAATGATTCATCATAAATAAGCCATATTCCTCCTTGAAGTAATTAAAGTTACTAATTAACTGATTATTACATAAGTAACAAAATTATGAGAGCATTTTGACAAAAGGAAAAAGAGTAAATATATACTTAGCTATAATTGATTTGTAGAGTGTGGAAAAGAGTAAGGCAGTTTTAAAATCTCTTAATTCTTTTTTTTTTTTTAATACCTCTCACCCCTAAAATCTCTTAATTCTTAAGAGTTAAACTTTTTGTTTTCTTCTGGATTATGATATTTTAAGGTATAATTAATTAAAAATTCTTCACAGGAGAAAATTTTAAAAGTCATGATTATATTCTGAAATAAAAAATATTCTTTATTACAGTATTTGTAAGACTGTGATAAAGGGATAGGATTTATGATCATAAATCCAATGTTTTATTTACTATCCTTTTGTTGAAAATCATTAATATGTCCTAAACTGAGAAAGCACTTTTTTTTTTTTAAATATAGGATAAGATAGTATCAGGGTCATGCACTGTAAAAGTGACATTTACATCTTGAGTTAATGAATTTAACAATCAATAAGGAAACTGTTTTCCAGAATTCTTTTATCTAATGTCAGAGTTCTTAAATTGTGTTTAGTATTCTGAGATTCTGATATAGTAGTGGATAGAAAAGTGAATTAAGCAGAATTGCCTTGCCTCTGGTCAACTTTAAACAACTCAACCATATGTACCAGTGAGAGCTGTATTCATGATGTCGTATTCTGTTCATTATAGGTTTTCTTATTACCTGTGGTCCTTTCTGTAAAAGATTTTATTCTTTAGAGGAAGGATTGAAGAAGAAATAACTATTATTTACTTAAATAATAGTTTGTATTTAGTGTACAAACTAATTCCTAAGTTGTAATTTAGCAGGTTTTATGAGTGGGACAGACTGTGTCCATTTAAGATTCAGAACTGGAAGCAGATAGAAAAATATTTTCCATAAAGCTAGTAAGTGTTTTTGCCAGCATTTCAATCTAATTCTATAGTGCTGCAATTCCTATAGCAAGTTTCTAGATGAATGTGATTAAGACTCTTGTATGTTTTATTTATAAAGACATGGTTTAAGATTTGGGAAAGGTAATATGAAATATTTGTAATTTTTATAGCATAGCATCTCCTATTTTTTTATAGTCTCTTTCGATGTTAGGGCTTCAGCTGTGAAGCAGGTGAAATATGCTCCAATTATGTTATATTAATTTGTATATATTTATGTGTGTCAGTCATGGAATTGTGTTTTTGTAAAAACTAAAAAGTATCTGTCATTTTCCTTTATTCTAGCACCTTGAATACGGTGAAATATGGGTCCTAACCTTTGATTTTGGGTTTGTTGGTCAGTGTTTTCCTAATTACTATAATAAAGTGTTATGAGAACTACATGACATGTCCATTAAATCTTGTTCTTTTGTTGCCCAGATGTCTAAACATTTGCTTCTCATTCTTTGCATTCACTTTGTATCTTTGAACTTCCTTTCATACTTGATTTTTTTTTGATGGGTGTACTCTTTGTGAGAGGAACTGTTCTTAACTTCCTCTGGATTTCTTCTCTATTTTATGTTTATATGACTGTGTAGTGGCTGGTAAAAAAGTATTACCTTCTTACTGTGTTTTTTATTATTGCCTTTTTCTTCATTCTCTGTTCATTTTTCCTTTTTTTTTTTTTTATATACCGCTATCTTCAGTGTGCCATTTGACTTGAATATACAGGCTCATCCTGTTTTACACTCTTGACATGTGACAGCAGCCTACTTTCCTGCTGTTTCTAGAGATGTTTACGTGAATGGCCCTCTCTGAACCCCAGAGCACAGTGTCATGATGAAATGCTCCAGTCTTTGACCTCCTACTCCCAAATCTCAACTCTTCTTCATTACTGTTTGGTTTCACAGAATAGAATTTAGAGTCATCATTGATTTTTATGTCATTTTCTACTTTGAAATGTCTGACCGTTCTGATGACTGCTTCTGTGTGCCAGGCACTTAGTCTTACATCTCTGGGCTAGACTATCTAATAGTCTTCCTGCCCGCCTTTAGTCCTAACTATCCATTAACTGTGTATATGTCAGTTGGCAAACTTCAGAATGTAACATTCCTCAAGCCTTGTTGTTTGGTGTCTTTTGTATTTTATTTAGCTTTTACTTATTATTTACAGTTTTATGTGTGACCTCATTATTATTTTTTAAGTGCATAGTTTTCTTTTTTGTTTTATTTATTTATGCATACAAGCTGGGGTATAGACCAGAGGTGTGGGGGGACGGTGAGAGGATTCATCAGAGACAGAGTGGGGAGCAGAACAGGCAGATCGACTGAAGTACACTGCTGAGGGGAGCAGCGAGAGCGGCAGGAGAGGTCTGCTGCACCATGTGGGAATCTCCCTGGCCGACAGCCTCATAGTACTGCGACTTAACCTGTTGTGCCACCAGAGAGGCCCCGTGTGACCTTATTATCCCATATACCAGCAGACTGATCCATCTTACAACCTTATGTGTAAACTTAAACCCCTTCTTCCCAATATGAATACATACAGCTGATGCCAACCTCAAGCTTCCCTGCTGTCTTTTGCATCTGCTTACCCTGCTGAGAATGTCTTACACTCTTTTCTCTACCTTTTTAAGGTTCTGGCTGTCCTTCAAAATGAAGTTCATACTTTGTTTTTGGTGATGCTGTTTGCAACTATCTTGACCCACAGTTAACTCTGTTGCCCATGGGTAATTTTCAATGCCCTGCATTTCAAAGATTCCCCCAGTGTCTCTGTCCCTAAACTGTAAAATTTTTTCAGGAAAGACTTTCTGGCACAAGGGTTCATCCAGGATTTCTTTCCTTGTGCACTGTAAGTGCACTGTAAGGTAACTTGGTTACCTTAGTATATCCATTCCATTCTGTAAGAAGAGAGAACATTAAAAAAAAAAAAGCTACCAAATGCCAGTCTTTTTGTATTCTTAGATTTTTTTTTTTAAGATTTATTTATTTATGCATACAAGCTGGCATACAGACCAGAGGTGTAGGGCGGTGAGAGGGTTCACCAGAGACAGTGGGGAGCAGAACAGATCGTCGGAAACACACTGCTGAGGGGAGCAGCGGGTGAGACAGGAGAGGTCTGCCGCTCCATGTGGGAAGCTCCCTGACTGGGTGTTGAACTCGCGTGGCCACTGCTGACAGCTCCACAGCGCAGCTCCCAACTGCTGCGCCACCGGGGAGGCCTTGTATCCTTAGTTTTATATCACTTAGATGACTTTATGATACTACCGTGAAATGGCAGAGAACCTGATACTCCCTTTTGTGCATTTTTTCTTTCTCTTCCTTAGGGGAAAAAAGAGATCTAGGATATGCCAGAAAGAAGTATTGTAATTGTCTGAGTATTTCCATAGTCACACTTTTAAAACAAAGCAACACAAAATACAAAATGCTTTTGCTGTTTGAAACAAGAGCAGAAGAGGAAGTGTGCTCTTAATTTACTCACTCATTTGCTCATCTGCTGTGTATTTAAATGGATAGATAACACAGGCAGGCACCAAACTGGACTCTTTGCAAAGCAGCAGGGATACCAGAGCAAACAAAACCAACATGGTCTTTATATACCCTCTTGGAGCTTAAAGTCTAGTGGTTAAATGACAAATTGTCATAAACGGAATGCCCTGAGCAAGTTTGTTACTTGTGAAATGTGACAGATGTTCTACTTTACAGAATGCTCTGAGAGCAAAGAGATCATTTAAGAGAAAGCGAAACAGTACACAACACATTTCAAACTTGGCTCAAACAGTACTAAAAGACAATACCAAGGTGGAGGACAGTCGTGTCAGTGGGTTCTCACCTGTCTGCACAATTGTAAGACCACTCAGACTGAGAGTCCGATAACAACGGGTTTATTTCACAAACAGGAGACTGGGGAAAAGGAAAGAGTTTTTAAGGCCACAAGTGGCTGCCTCTCTCACCCCAGATAGTATCCACAGTGTTCAGCAGTCCCCAACAAAGACTGCTTGTGGAAGATGAGGTGACACTGCAGCAGCCCACCTCAGCAGTCTGAAGGCTAGACCAGACAGTGATGGGCTTGACGGCACCAGGACTTGGTACCGGAGAACCAGAGGCTCTGGCCAACTCTGAAACACTGGGCTGAGCCCAGTGGTTCTCCTTGCAGGTGATGTCAGAGGCAGGGCTGGAGGCATGTGCAGCTGCTGTATCTCTGTTCAGGTTTATGGAGGTCTGGAGGTTGTCTAGAAGTCTTATGAAGTCTACAGAGGTTTGCTGAATCCTATGGAGGTGGCTTCTTTTTTCAGAGGCTGGGAGCAGAATCCTTCTTTGAAGGTGGTCCAATGACTGCATTGTCTCTGAAGGCTGGAAGCAGAATGCTGCTTCTTCAGAAGGGGTTCAGTGAATCCTTTCTTCAGAAGCCTGAAGCTGAATGTATCAAGGTGGCTCTTGCTCTGCCATATATTCTTTTCAGAATCCCCTACCCTGCAAGCCTGTTTGCACAGTTTTCAATCCTAAGCGTCTGATTAGGACATTTACCACCAATCAGCTAGTTTTCCATTTTCAGTCTGACTAATTAATTAGTAGAGTAAGTGTGTATCTGATTGGTCCATTTGTATCACACCTGGTTGGTCCATCTGGCTCACACTTGTTTGGTCCATTTAGCTTGCACCTGATTGGTCCATTTAGAATCCTAGAGTTTTTCTGTTAAGGCATAATTTATATATAATAGTGCATTAATTTCATACATACAACATAATGATTCCTTATTTTTATACACTGTATTATTTGTATACAGGTGAAATGATCACCCAAATAAGTGTAGCTACCACTTATTTGGTAAGTGTCACCACACATAATTTTTTTGTGAAGACACCTTACAAGATTTACACTCATAGCAAAGTTCAAATATGCTTACAATGTTGTCCCTTTCCTTCACCCATTTTGGTTCCAGTGATGGACTGCTTCAGTTTGGATGCACACAGTGATACAGATGAATGAAGGTTCTGCTACAGAATAGAGTGACTTAAAACCTAATATTTTTCTTTTGTATATATGATTAAGATTAAATAAGTAATAAAAGTTGCATTTCAAAATCTCAGCCACTTGATTATCTATCATAATTAAAAATTAGTGGAAGTCTCCCTGAAATCTGTGAAGGAAAAGTGCTTCATGCTATGAGAATATAAAACACACAGAGTCATGAATTTATGTCTTGGTAACCAAATATCTAAATAGGATATTGCTTCTTTTTGGATTAAAACCTCATTTTAGATCTGTAACTTCAAAAGAGGAATTTCCGATGATAGAATATAACTTCCTTTACTACTCTAGCTTTAGCATTCTTTATTGAAAGAATGGCTATTGAAGAAAGAGTTGTCAGGTATTGAAAATATCCAGGTAACAGGATGATCATTAAGTCATTGCACACTTTTTAAATGTCGTTGATTCTTCATGAAAGATGTATAGAACACAAAATGTATTTTGGATGCAATGTAATGTCATTTTGGGTATAGATCATAGGAATCACCTTTCATGTTACTGAAAATACAGCAGTTTCTTTAGCTGAGTAATAGCACCCTTGAATATCATGTCAGTTACCATGCACCCTTTTTATTTGTGTGTTTAAAACAATTAATGATGATACTATCATTTCTTCATCAAAATCTCTGAGAAAGCTGAATTAGCACTATATTTTTATGGTTTTTATTAGGACTGTATCTCAACAAATACAGAAAGACAGAAAATTCCATTACTTGGTTTCCACAATAATCAACATGTGACTGAATTATCTCTGCTATCCTCTCTGAGACAGGTACACAATTTTGCCTACTACACTACATCATTTTAATCAAATCTTGAGTATTATATCACTTAATAAATAACTCAGTATTTATATTTAAAAATGGTCTTTTTACTGCAGTACCTTTATCACATATAAAAATGAATAATTCTTTACTGTCACTAAATAACCAGTTGGTATAATTTTTTTCCCATGTGAATATTAGAATTTGATTTGTGGTATTGGCTGTTATATAAAACTTGTAGAAGTTATTTTGTTTCGAAATTGAATTGCCAAAAATAGTTCTATTTCTGGAATGAAAATTTAAATAGTATAATGTTATAAAACAAAAGCAACCAACCACTAAAAATTTATGTAAAAATAAAGGTCTTCATTAAATTTAACTTGCCTCATTTTCTTTTCCAATGGCTTTGCTATTTAATGAATAACATTTAACTTATTGGAAAAGAGAAGAAACTGTTTGAAAAATTTCTGCTCTAGATTTAGAAAGCTCATGCTGACTAATTGATGAATTCATGACTCTTGAGCCTAAAGGCTATAGTGTGCTCTGTGAGAGTTAGTAATATTGAACAGTGAGTTTTCGGACTCTCAAGACAGGATCCAGTTTTTGTATCAGTTATTCAGTACTGCTCATTTCAGCAGGTATTTTAATGACCACTTATTGTCTGCAAATTAATTGCGAATACCTCCTACTCACTGAATGTTGACTTAATTTGAAACACTAACACTCTTATTGAAATGTCTATTCACATTTTTAACCAATTAAAAGAAACTCGGTTGTTTATTGAGTTATAAAAGTTTATCTATACAAATATTTATTAGGTAATTGTTTTGCAGATTTTTTACCCTATTCTAGATGTTTTATACTTTTAGCTCTTACATTTGGGCTTTTAATTAATTTTGATGCTTTATGTGTGATGTGAAATAAAAGGTTAAGTAAACACCATGCTGATGTTTACCATGTTCCTCTGACTTCATTGGATTTAGAAGCTCAGATGTACTTGATGTTTGATATTTTTTGACAAGACTTTTTCATAGTTGGTGTTAATGTTCTTACATCAGGTAGTACATAATATTTCAGATTGTTTTTTATTTATGACTATGAGAGCTGTTATTGATGGTGGATTCTTAGGTTTATTATTTTATGAGAGATTCTGTTATTCCTCTATGTTTCATTATTAGTAAGATTCGTTTTATTAAAAGTGACTTTCCTTTACCTTGTGTTTTGTTACCTGGTGATACTGTGTGTAGTCTAGTTATAAATGTAATGATTATTAACAGGTTTTTTTTTAATGCATTATTTCCCAGCTGAATTGGCAAACAGTTTCAACTAATGAGTAAGTTAAGGGTTCTTTCTTCCCCTCTGCATTACTGACTTACGAAAAATTTTTTTGCTGGAAACTTTGCAAGTCTTTTTTACTTTTAAAGATATGCCTTGTTTATAGGTAAAAATTGTATGTATCCCAATTCATTGTATTATAAGAGCAAATTGAAATGTTGACCGTATCTTTTTCTGGCACAGTATTTTGTAATGAATATATAGTAGTTACTTGCTTTTTAAAAATAGCTGTCCTTTTTGTTACTTTGTTGTTAGGAAAGGTTTTTTTGTTCTTGTTCTTAAATGTGAATAATAAGGTACTAAATTGATATACATTGTTTTGAGTTTTTACTACTTTAGTTTTTTTGTATCTTAGTCAACTCTTTTCATAATTCTTCCAAAATGGGATTGTTATTTTTCTTTTTTTTTTTTAATCTGTCAGTGCATCTTTTTAAACACTGATCTTATGTCATACCAATGTTGTAGTATTCTGTAAGTAGATGTGCCTCCTGATTAGAACTATATGTAGCAGATGTTTAAAATGATCAGAGCTCAGTGAATGGATGGCCAGGGTTGGGGAAGATTTGTATACTAATTGATCAGCCTTTAATTACCATTTGAAAACTGTAGAAATTTAGAAGATGATCATGTATTTTAAGTAACTGCCGTGAATGTAGTAAGCATTTAACAGACCAGCTAGTCTGAGACAGATGTATAATAGGTTAGATTTTTAAAGTAATTTGTTTTAAAGTGGACTTTCTTGACCAGAATTTTTTATTTGTAGCATAACTATTACATCTGATACTCCATGTCACACATTAAAGTCCCAGTATTAATTCTGTGTCTCTTTACATATGTACTGATCTGTTTGCTTGACCTGGTTAATATTCTGTGTTGACCAGCATAGATTTTCCTTTCTCACACAAATATCTCAGTTGTTGAGTTTCTTATTTCTTCTCTTTCTTCCAAATATCTATTGAGTGTCTGTTTGAACTGGGAGTAGAGCGAGAAAATCACCAGGTCCCCGATTTTAAGAATACCTGTCAATATCAACACCAAAATTCTGCCCCCAGTTTTATTGGTATATAATAGCCTATAATTTTGTCTAAGTTCGGGCCCCTGATGGCCCAGTGGGTTAAGCGCAGCTCTATGAAGCCATCCAGAGCCACTGATGCATGAGTTCGATCCCCTGCCAGGGAGATTTCCACATGGCACAGCAGACCTCTCCTGCCTCGCCTGCTGCTCCCTTCAGCAGTCTGTCTGCCTGTTCTGCTCCCCACTCTGTCTCTGGTGAATCCTCTCATCACCCCCCTGCCCCCAGGCTATACCCCCAGTTCTTGTATGCATCAATAAATAAATCTTTTAAAAAATGGTCTAAGTTCAAGGTGTACAGCATAATGGTTTAATGCATGTATTTATATCGCACAGTGATGACTACAACAAGTTTAGTTAACATCCATTATCACACAGTCACACTTTTTTTCTTGTCATGAGAACTTTTGAAATTAACTCTCTTAGCAACTTTCAAATATATAATACAGTGCTGTTTTTTTTTTAAAGATTTATTTATTTATACATACAAGCTGGGTTACAGGCGAGAGGTGTGGGGCGGCGAGAGGGTTCACCAGAGACAGAGTGGGGAGCAGAACAGGCAGATTAGAAATACACTGCTGAGGGGAGCAGCGGGCGAGGCAGGAGAGGTCTGCTGCACCATGTGGGATTCTCCCCGGCTGGGCGTCGAACTCGCATCGCGCACTGCCGGCAGCTCCACAGCGCAGCGCTCAACCACTGCGCCACCAGGGAGGCCCCAATACAGTAATGTTAACTGTGTTCACCATGCAGTACATTGTAGCCCTAGGACTTATTTATCTTTATAACTTAAAGTTTGTACCTTTTGGTTACCTTCACTCATTTTCTCTACCGTTGCCTCTGGCAGCCATCAATCTGTTTTATATATTTGTAAATTCCTTTTTAAGGTTATACATACAAGTGATAATCTGTGGTATTTGTCTTTCTCTGACTTACTCACTTAGTATAATGCCCCAGAGTCCATCCGTGTCACAAATTGCTGTTTGCCCCATCTTTTTATGGCTGAATAATACTCCATTGCATCTGTTTATGTGTGTGGGTGTATCACTTTTTAAAATTTCATTCATCTGTCTCTGAACACTTAGGTTTTTTCCATTATTGTATAATTCTGCAATAAAAATGGGTATTTCCTTTCCTTTTGGATATATGCATAGAAGTGGAATTGCTGGATCATATGGTAGTTATATTTTTAATTTTTTGAGGAATCTCTGCACTGTTTCCTGTAGCGGTTATACCAATTTACTTTCCCACCAACAGTACACAGTTCATTTCTTCATTTTCTCTACACACTCACCAATACTTATTATGTCTTATCGTTTTGATAATAGCCATTCTAACAAGTATAAGTGTCTCATTGTAGTTTTGATTTACATTTCCGTGATGGTTAAGTGATATTGAGTACTTTTTCATGTACCTGTATGTCTTTGGGAAAATGTCTGTGCAGTTTTATGCTTGGTTAAATGTAAACAGTCATACTGAGAACAGTTCTTTGTTCTATCAAGACTGATCACCAAGATCTTGATATCAAAATCTAATTAATTTAATGAACTTATCTTTGAAATATTTTACCTGGTCACGTAAATATGTAAAATGAGATCAAACTCATTTCAAGTTTTAATTTATTTTTTTGTATTTTTTGTTGTAATATGGATAAACTAAAATGTGTTTCAGAGGAAGACTAGGATGGTGAGAATATATACTTATCCTCTCTATATATATATACACATAAGTATATATCCTCTCTATATATATGTGTACATATATATATAGAGGATAAGTAGAATGGTCAGGGTTAAATGAGATACTTAAATAGTTAGCGCTTATATTTTACTTACAATGTGTTGTTGGGCACTGTTTTACTGTATGACACACAAAAAAAGTGTCAGGCACATACACAGTAGGTCCTCAAAAAATATTTACCTTTTTTTTGGATAACTGGTTAACAAGTGTTTGTTGAATTGGAATAAAGTTTCTGATCTGTTGGTTGATATGAGAAAACAGAAACATTAACCATTAAATTATAGAATGGTTTCAAGACTTTCGTAATTGAGTTTAGTCTATTGCTTTTATAATACTTTAGAAATTGGCACAGTTTGGCAGTGTTTCTGTTTGTAAATCAAATGCCTCCCAATTTATTTATTTATTTATTTTTTTTTTTTTGTTGTTGTTATTTATGTCTTTTACATTTTGTATTCCCCTTGGGCAGCCCACCACCAATTCACCCGTGATCCATCTCCATGGTCCCCTGTATTCTCCTCTCTTCCATTTTGTGCCATTATCATCCCCCCCCACCCCCACCGCTGAGTGTCTCTCTCCCACCCGGCCTCCCTATAGTCCTGT
>PVIJ01000560.1:0-39347 GCA_004024925.1 Scalopus aquaticus
ATACATGAAAAAATGCTCAACATCACTTATAATCAAGGAAATGCAAATCAAAACCACTATGAGATACCACCTCACACCTGTGAGGATGGCACACATTAAAAATACAGGCAACAACAAATGCTGGAAAGGATGTGGAGAAAAAGGAACTCTTCTACACTGCTGGTGGGAATATGAACTGGTCCAACCACTATGGAAAGCTATATGGCGATTCCTCAAACTCTAAACATGGAGCTTCCATATGATCCAGCAATCCCACTTTTGGGAATTTACCCAAAGGATACAAAAACACTAATCCGAAAGGATACATGCACCCGTATGTTCATTGTGGCACTGTTCACAATAGCAAAGGTGTGGAAGCAGCCCAGATGTCCAAAAATAGATGATTGGATCAAGAAGATGTGGTACATATACACAATGGAATACTATTCAGCATTCAAAGAAGATAAACACATGCAATTTGCAGCGACATGGATGGAATTAGAGGGGATCATACTCAGTGAAATAAGACAGAAAAAAAGAGAAAAATATCGAATGGTTTCACTTATAACAGGACTATAAGGAAAGCAAATAAGAGAGAGACAATCAGCGTGGGGGCGGGGGGGGAAGCAGAGGGAGGGAAGGAAAAGTGCACAAAATGGAATAGAAAAGAACACAAGGGACCATGGAGATGGATCACGGGTGAATTGGTGGTGGGCTACCCAAGGGGAATACAAAATGTAAAAGACATAAATAACAAAATCACAATGAGATAAATACTTCACTCCACCCCCCAAAAAAACAGGGCAGAAGAGCTAAAAAGGCACTTCTTCAAAGAGGAAATACAAATGGACAACAGGTATATAAAAAAATGTTCAAAGTCACTTATAATCAGGGAAATGCAAATCAAAATCATAATGAAATACCACCTTATGCTAGTGAAAATGGCACATATTAAAAAAACTAGCAAAAACAAATGTTGGCAAGGATGTGGAGAAAAAAGAACTCTCCTACACTGCTGGTGGGAGTGCAAACTGGTCCAGCCACTATGGAAAGCTGTGTGTAGATTCCTCAAATTACTGATAATGAGGTAATTCCACTCCTAAGAATCTGCCCAAAGAACACAAAAACATTCATTCAAAAGGATACCTGCACCCCTATGTTTATTGCAGTACTATTTATAATAGATAAGACGTGGAAACAACCCAAATGCCCAAAAATAGATGACTGAATCAAGAAGATGTGGTACATATACACAATGGAATACTACTCAACAATCATGCCATTCGCAGCAACAGAATGGAGCTGGAAGGGATTACACTCAGCGAAGTAAGCCAGAAAGAAAAAGAAAAATATCGGATGGTTTCACTTACAGGAGGAATACAGGGGAACCAAATCAGGGATCAGGAAAAAGTAATAAATAAAAAACTGAAATTAACAGACAACTATAAACCAGAGACATTCTGCAGGGAAGGCGGAGGGAGAGGGATGGAAAAAGGGGAGGGAAGCGCAAAAGGGACTATGGTGATGGCGCACGGGTGAATTGGTGGTGGAAATTTTATAGGGACTACACCTGAGAGGAGAAAGCATACATCGTACAAAAATGAACAATGATGTAAAAAAACTCCATGGAAGTCCCAGTTCCTCCATCGTTTCCTTCCTTGCAATATTTGTGGCACTTTTAATTTATTGTACTTATCCTGCCTTTAATTTTCCTCACACTGTGATTTTGTTTTTGTGCAACTTTTCTCACTGAGTTTATATTGTGCTAATCTTATGAATTAAAAAATGTTGCAAAAAGCTAAAAAAAAAAGTCTGAATTCACCAGAGAGGATATCCAGAAGGCCAAAAGACATATGAAAAAATGTTCAGCCTAATAAAAGAGATGCAGATTAAAACTACAATGAGATATCTCACACCTGTGAGAATGGCACATATTAAAAAGACCCCCAACATGTGCTGGAGAGGATGAGGAAAAAAAGGAACCTTATAGCACCATTGGGAATGTGAACTGGTGAAACTTTTATGGAAAACAATATGCATTGACCTTAAAAAAACTTAAAGTGCAAATACTAAATGACCCAGCAACCCCACTCAAGCACACATACACAGAATAGGAAACCATCAACAAAAAGCCCCATAAAATCCACAGTTTTTCACAATAGCTAGGAAAGGATATGGAAGCAGGCTAAATCCTCAATATACGAATGGATCGAGAAGATGTGGTACATACATACCATGGAGTATTACATGGCCATGAGAAAGGGTGAAATGCAGCCATTTTTAACAAAATGGAGGCAATTTATGAGAATTATGTGCAGCAAAGTAAGTCAAAGTGATAAGAGCAAATATTGGACATTCACATAACTGACAATTTGACAACATGAAACACTTTCAAAAACTAGTGAACATCAACAAACATCCTGAGGGCTCCATGGTTAGGAGGAAAGAGAGAGAAAAGGGACAAGGAGTCACAAGGATGATGCTAGGAAGAAATCCCTCTAATGAATGTGTATCATTTATTTTAATAAAAATAAATGAAAAGAAATGCATGTCTAGAATTGCCATTTACATTTCTTAAAAAATCTCTCATTTTGATTTCTAAGTTTTTGCACACTTGCATAGAACATCCTTCTTCTTCTTTTTTTTTTTTTTAATTTAACCCAACTTCTTTCTTTCTGCCAAATAGTAGTGGAAAAGTGCTACACCTTAAATACTAGTTTGTTTGGAAGGAGTTCTATGACAAAACAGAATTCGCTCCACATTGAACAATATGGCATGATGTTACTTTAGACTCACACTCTTGTTTCCGCTTAATCTACTAGCTTTTACCTTATGTTTCATCTTTATCTTTCCCTATTAAAATTTCGTGTCATTGTTCTGATACTTCAGTCTCTGACCACGGCTAGACTCTGACCATGATTCTGTGGCCATGATCGAAGGTTTTCTTCAATCTTCTTCACTATTTTTCTGCCCTTTGAACCCTGACCTATTCCCTGGGCTTACTCCAGTTTCAGTTTTTGTTTTTTTTCTTAAGATTTATTTATTTATTTGTGCATACAAGACTGGGGTGTATGCCAGAAGTGTGGGGGTAGTGGTGAGAGGATTCACCAGAGACAGAATGGGGAGCAGAACAGGCAGATTGACTGACCTATACTGCTGAGGGGAGCAGCGGGTATATCAGGAGAGGTCTGTTGTGCCATATGGGTCAGCTCCCTGGTCAGGGATCGAACTCGTGCCGCAGTGTCTGTGGATAGCTTCATAGTGCTGAGATTTAACACACTGTGCCACCAGGGAGGCCCCAGTTTCAGTTCTGATAGTTCTTTGACATTTCATCATGCTACATAGCTGTGAGGGGACATCTTTCATGTTATAAAACTAACTTTTTTCTAGTCAGCTCAAAACGAAACATTGAACTTACGAAATCTCATGCCTGAAATTAGAGTTTGCCTTTAGCGTCTTTTCTACCATCATTCTCTCTTTCCCCTTTCCTTTCCACCTACACATATATTTAGTTTACCAACTCAGAATACTTAAAGAGAATCTGGTCTAGATATTTTTCTCTTATGCAAAGGTAGAATGTCATAAATTCCAAGGTTCATCTACACTTTCTATCGTGAAAGCCTCTTGCCATACCCTTTGTGGAAACCAGAAAATTTCCTAATTCTGTTGCTAGGATGGATAAAGTTGCTTATTTCTTTCTAATCTAGGTCTGAAAATACATCTCACCATAGAAAAAAAGGTTAGTTGGCGATGGTTAGTTTACTTGAAATATTATGTTTTAGGTATGTTATATGGAAAAATAGGTTTTTGTGGGCTAACACATCGAAGTCTCTTACATGGAATAATACTTCTATAGAAAATGACTTTCCAGTTCCAACTGACAAATAGCTTTTAAGACAAAATTTAAACAAAAATTAAGGCAAGTATGGAATTCAAATTTCTCCAAGAGGTCTTTTCCAACAAACATAACATTGAACCAGCAACATGATTTAGCTAGTATAATTCCTTACTATGAATAGACATATAGATAGACATAAATATCTTTATATATTAGAGATCAAATTCTATTTCAACACACCTGTTGTCTTCCTCCAGATTTATCCTGGATGATAGTCCTGATAACAGCACCAGTAAACACACAAGAGCTGAAAAATGAACTGACAACATTGCAAAGACCCATGGCTATTAAATCCTATAAAGAAATAGAAAACACGTTAAAGTCTACTATTTCTTGAAGATGCTGATTTGAGTTTGAACTAAGGTACAGATTGATATTTCTTGTGTCTGGGAGATAGGACTGTTTACATCACTTCAAATTAAAATATTTTTAGAGCAAAAGGATGATAACCTGATTTTAGATTAAGTTGAATATTTTAGCTAGTGATCATAAGGGAAACACTTTTTCAAAGTGAGAAAATGAGACTTTTGCTAATTATTCTCTTCTGCTTGCTTACTAGGACTTAGAGTGACAGAGAAACATGACACCATTTTTCTTTCTTCCTTCAATATTATCCTAAAAGTCAAAGTGGGATTCACTTGTTTCCATATTTTCCTTTTGAGTTCCAAGGAATGGGGCCAAACTTAGAGGTTAAAAAGAAAAAAGAAAAGACAAAGACTGTTTCTTGGAGAATAGCTTAATTATATTAGTAGCATGGTTTTGTAATCCATAGCTTTTCTTATTGTACCGCAAGTATGTGTTTGGATTCTAAGGACTTGGTAGAAAGGAAGATAAAATAAAGAGGAAAGGGAGACTCTGCTAGCTTACTTAAAACATGATGCCATATTTTATCCTCTTTCCTACAACATATCTAGGGGACAGCATCCACATTAATTGAAGTGGCTTCAACCTTAAGTTTGCCACATTTCTCAAAAATCCTTTGGCATCTGTAACACAAAGTGTGGTTCAAGTGACTGGTTACAGAAAATTCCAGTCTTCATGTTGGCAGGAGGGTCAGACTAGAGAACAAAGATTGACGTAACAGAAGATTTGTCCTCTCACCTGATTGGAATTGACATGGTAGTTATGGAAAGAGGCAATCTTCTTGCCCAAAAAGATGAGCAGAGAGGAGCTCACTATTGCCAAGGAGATGGCTTCTAAAATAATTTGAGGAAGAATGCTGAAATCTGGCATCATAGGAAACAGGGAGCTGTAATAAAATGGCAGAATTATTCCCGGATAACAGAAATCATTAATTGGCACCTTCCCTACTCCATTCTTTTCATACAAATCAAGTCTGGCCTTTTATGAAAATAAGAGATAAGTCAAACAATTTGACAGGCAGCAGCCTGTCAAAATTTCCAGCAAACCAAAGTTACAAAAACCATGTTTCTGCCATATAAAAATGGAACAGGACAGGAAAAACCACAGAGGTTGATGAAAAATGGCTTATTTACCTTTTTTTGATATCATAACAAGCAACAAGCAGACATTTTAAAACTAAAAAGCTAAATGAAATCCCTTCTATTCATACTCAAAGCTTTCAAGACATAATTTTAGTCACAATACTTTATACAAATTACTTCTAATTCCATAACTTCCCTCCTCTAGTTTTTTCCCCAAGTTTTTGAAGTTGTGGTAAAATATACATACCATGAAACTTACCATCTTACTCACTTTAATGTATAGCTCAGTGGTATCAAATACATTTATAATGTGCAACCATCACCACCATTTACTGCATAACTCTTTTCATCTTATAAAACTGACACTATAACCATTAAATAATAACTCTCTATTTTCCCCTGTTCCCAACCTGGCAATTACTATTCTACTTTGTTTCTATGAAATTGACTATTACATATACCTCATATAAGTGGAATCATATGGTATTTGTCTTTTTGTGACTGGTTTATATCATTTAGCATAATGTCCTCAAGTTTCAACCATGTTGAAGCATATATCAGATTTTTCTTTCTTTTTTAAGGCTGAATAATATTCTATTTTTTATATATTGGGTTGTTGGAGAAGTCAAGACACATTTTTGGGGCAGATGGCACTAGAAAATATGTCATGACCTTTTCTGACAACCCATCTATATATGTACATACATATATACACACACACACACATATATATACACCACATATATATGTACACACATACACACACACGTATATATATATAAAAATAAATACCACATTTTGCTTATCCATTCACCCACAAATTGACACCTATGCTTTCAGCTATTATGAATAACACTGTTATGAACATGGGCACACAAATATTTCTTTGAGATCCTGCTCTCAATATTTTTGGTATATATCCAAAAGTAGAATTGCTAGGTAATATGGTAAACAGTATTGTTCATTTTTCAAAGGAACTGTCAGTGCCTCCTACAGTGGCCATGCCATTTTACATTCCCACCAAAAGTGTACAAAAGTACAATTTCTCCATATTCTTGCCAATACTTGCTGTTTGTCTTTTTTCAATAGTTGCCATCCTGATAGGTGTGAAGTAATACCTTATTGCAGTTTGACTTGCATTTTCCAAATTATTAAGTAATGTTGAGTATCTTGTTATATGCTTATTGGCCTTTTTTTGTTTGAGAAATGTCTGCTCGAGTCCTTTACCCATTTGGAGTGAGGTTATTTTTCGTTGTTGAGTTGTTGAAGTTCTGTATATATTTTGTGTATTAAAGCCTTATCAGCTAAACGATCTGCAAATATTTTTCCTATTTGTGAAGAAAAATAGGAGTTGCTTTTTTATTTTAAAGATTTATTTATTTATGCATATAAGCGGGGGTACAGGCCAGAGGCGTGGGGCGGTGAGAGGGTTCACCAGAGACAGAGTGGGGAAAAGCACAGGCAGATCGATGGAAATATACTGCTGAGGGGAGCAGCGGGCGAGGCAGGAGAGGTCTGCCACACCATGTGGGAATCTCCCCCGCCAGGCATCAAACTGGGTCGCCGCTGCTGACAGCTCCACAATGCAGCGCTTAACCACTATGCCACCAGGGAGGCCTGGAGTGGCTTTTTTACTTTGTTAATAGTGTCTTTTGATGCACAAATGTTTTCATTTTCATGAAGTCCAATTTGTCTATTTTTTCCCTCTTGTTATCTGTACTTTTGGTGACATATCCAAGGAATCATTGCCAATTCCAAAGTTGCAAAGCTTTTGCCCATGCTTTTTTCTAAGCGTTTTAGTTTTAGGTCTTACATTTAGGTCTTTGATCCATTTTGGGTTAATTTTTGTCTGTGCTATTAGATAAGAGCCCAATTTCATTCTTTTGCATGAGAATATCCAGTTGTCCTTGTTGAATAGTTTGGCGCCTTTGTCATTTCACCATAAATGCAAAGTTTATTTTTAGGATTGCCATTCCACTCTATTTTTCTTTATGCCAGTACCACAGTGCTTTGACTACTATAGGTTTATAGTAAGTTTGAAAATCAAGAAGTGCGAGTCCTCCAACTTTGCTCTTTTCAGGATCATTTTGGTTATATGGGATTCCTTGAGATTTCATATAAATTTTAGGGTGAATTTTAAAAATTTTCTGCAAAATATGTCATTGAGATTTTTATAGGGATTACATTGAATCTGTAGACTGCTTTAGTTAGTATTGACACCTTAATGATATCAAATTTTCCAATCCATGAACATGAGGTGTATTTCCATTTATTTAGGTCTTTAATTTCTTTTGTAGCATTTATTGTACAAGATTTTTACCTCCTTGGTTAACTCCAAAGCATTGTATTCTTTTTCAAAACTACTGCAAATGGAACAATTTTCATAATTTCCTTTTCGAATTGTTCACAGTAACAGAACAACAACTGATTTGTGTGTATGATTTTGTAGTCTGATAGTTTGCTGCTTAGTTTATTAGTTCTAACAGTATTTTTGGTATGGAATCTGTAGGGTTTTATACATACATAAATATTATATATTTACATCTGCAAATAGAGATGATTTTATTTCTTTTTTATTAATAATTTAGATGAATTTTATTTCTTTTTCTTATCTAATTTCGTTGACTAGAACTTCCAGTATGATTTTGAAAAGAAGTAGAGAAACTAGGCAACCTTGACTTATTCCTGATTATAGAGAAAAAGCTTTCATTCTTTCATCATTCAGTATGATATTTGCTATGAGCTTTTCATATGTGGCTATATTCCACTGAGATAGTTTCCTTCTATTCCTAGCATGCTGAATAGGGTTTTTTTTTTCAATCATGAAAAGGTTTTGAATTTTGTCAAATTCTTTTTCTAAATTAAATGTGATGATCATGTATTTTTTCCTTCATTCTGTTAATGCAGTGCATTACATTGAGTTATTTTTGTTGAGCCATCTTTGCATTTTAGGAATGTCTCATTTTTTCATAGTATATAATTCTTTTAATATGCTGAATTTGATTTGCTAGGATTTTTTGAGGTGCACATCAATTTTCATAAATATTTTCTTTTCTTGTAGTGTCTTTGTTTGACTTCCATATCAAGATAATGCTAGCTTAAGAGGTGTTTTCTCTTCTTCAATATTTTTTGGAAAGTTTAAGAAGGATTTTTACCTGTGAAACCACTAGGTCGAGAGTGTTGTGGCTTTGTTTTTTGTTTTTTGGAGGGTTTTTTTGGTTAGGAGACTTTAAAGTAATTAAAGGTTTGTCAATCTTGTCGATCTTTTCAGCAAACCAACTTTTTGGTGTCATTGATTTTCTCTATATTCTATTCTTCTATATTATTTTAAAGTGGTGATAGTTATATAGGTAACCAACATATAGAACTTTTTTGGTGAATCTTCATCCTCAAATGTGTTCTGGACAACTGCACATAAATATGATATAAGACATTCCTTATTCCTTTGGCCCATGCAAATGAATTGAGCTTGGTGTCAATATACACATTGTTCCTTCTTCTTCATGGCAAATTTCTGGATCTCTTTGAATGCCCAAGAGAAGTGGTTCTTAAATCCCATCTCATGTAAATGTTGATGGCATATTCTCTGGTCACTATTTTGTTAATGACGGAACAGCCTTTACTCTTTCCACACTTCTTTGTGGGGGCCATTCTGCCAGGAACAGATAAGAAAGGATCTTTCTTGTTTTAGAATGTGTTTATGGCTACAAATTTCTTCCTTCACACTACTTTTATTGTGCGCATGAGTTTTAAATGCTGTTTTGTTTTTATTCATTTCTATGTGTTTTCTAGTTTTCCTTTGATTTCTTCTGTGATTTATTGAGTTTTTAACAGTAAGTTAATTCCTACAAATCTATGATTTTAAAATTTTCTACTCTGTTGATTGTTAAATTTATCCCATTGTGGACAGAGAAGATGCTTTATATGATATTTATCATTTATAATCTGTTGAGGCTTAAGTTGTGACCAAACATGTGATTTATCCTGCTGAATGTCTAATGTGCACTTGAAAATAATGTCTATGCTTGTCTATTTGTGTATTGGTTTAGTAATTTTACTCTGTTGTTTAGAGTTTTTAAATCAATTGCTGTATAGTCAATTTATGTTATGATTTCTTAGGGGTCAGAAACTATGTTTTTTGTTCCTTTTGTATGTATGCAGTACAATATCACTCAGAAGTATTTGATATTTTATTTTAAAGGTGGAAAACATTTGAACATTTACATAAGAAAAGATGCTTAGTGATATAATGAACCCTCAATTTCAAACTTATTAATCATGATCAATCTTATTTCATCTCTAGCCTAACCTGATTCCTTATTCTAAGATTATTTTGAAGCAAAATAATATCATTTCCACAAGTCAATATATAAAATGATAACACATCATGATCAAGTGAGGTTTATCCCAGGATGCCATGCTGGTTTAACATTCAAATATTAATTTTATTATTAACAGACTAAAAAAAGAAAAGAAATCTTCATGATTTTGGAAGGAGTTTTGTTTTTCCAAAAATCCATATTAGAATAAACCTTTAACCTGAATTTGGAAGCAGAACAATGCTTTAGTTTCTATATCTGTAAGTTACTTTCTAAGTTAAGGAAAAAAAACACAACAAAACAAAACTAAATGTTTCAGATAAGGTTTGCTCTTTGAAATGTTTAAACTATTAACTATCTTTATCATTACATCAAGACACATATATAAAATTCAATGGTTCAAAATTAACATGGAACCACAAAAAACCCTTCCTGACTAAAAAGAAAAAAATGGAGGGATTTCACGCTTTGATTTCAAACTATACTTTAAAACAGCATGGTACTGGAACAAAAACAGACACAAAGACTTTAAAACAGCATAGTACTGGAACAAAAACACACACAAAGACCAATGGAACTGAATAAAATACACAGAAATAAAGCTGCATATCTTTGAACAACTTATCTTTGACAAAGGAGCAAAGAAAATGCAGTGGAACAAGGACAATCTATTCAATAAATGGTGCTGGGAAAACTGGACAGCCACATGCAAAAAAATGAAACTAGACTACTACCTCACACCCTGCACAAAAGTCAACTCAAAATGGATAAAAGACCTGGATATAAGACCTGAAACCATAAAATTTTAGAAGAAAATATAAGCAAAACTCTACACAACATACACCTCAGCAAAATCTTTAAAGACACATTCCCCAAAGCGAAGGAAGTGAAGGACAAGATAAACAGCTGGGATTACATCAAAATAAAAAGCTTCTGTACAGCCAAAGAGACATTAACCAAAACTAACAGACACCCTACTAATTGGGAGAAGATCTTTTGCACACAATACAACCGATAAAGGACTGATAACAAAAATTTACAAGGAGCTCACACAACTCAATAGAAACAAAGTCAACAATCCAGTCAAAAAATGGGCAGAAGAGCTAAAAAGACACTTCTCCAAAGAAGAAAAACAAAAGGCCAACAGGTACATGAAAAAATGTTCAACATCACTCATAATCAGGGAAATGCAAATCAAAACCACAATGAGATACCACCTCACACCTGTGAGAATGGTGCTCATTAAAAGTACAGGCAACAACAAATGCTGGCGAGGATGTGGAGAAAAAAGAACTCTCTACACTGCTTATGGGAATGCAAACTGGTCCAACCTCTATGGAAAGCTGTATGGCGATTCTTCAAACTGCTAAAAATGGAGCTCCCATACAACCCAGCAATACCACTTTTGGGATTCTACCCAAGGGACACAAAAACACTAATCCAAAAGGACACATGCACACCTATGTTTATTGCAGTACTGCTTATAATAACTAAGGTATGGAAACAACCCAGATGTCCAAAAATCGATGATTGGATCAAGAAGATGTGGTACATATACACAATGGAATACTATTCAGCATTCAAAAAAGATGAACACATGCAATCCACCTATCTAAATCCTATTTAGTTTGCAAAGCCCAGTTTCCTCAGGAAGCCCCATGGAGGTAGCTTATTAAAGAGGATATTAGATGGAGAAAAAAGAACTCTTCTACACTGCTGGTGGGAATGCAAACTGGTCCAACCACTGTGGAACACTGTATGGCGGTTCCTCAAACTGCTAAAAATGGAGCTTCCATACGACCTGGCAATGCCACTTTTGGGAATCTACCCAAAGGACACAAAACCACTAATCCAAAAGGATACATGTACCCATATGTTTATTGCAGCACTGTTTACAATAGCTAAGGTATGGGAACAACCCAGATGCCCAAAAATAGATGATTGGATCAAGAAGATGTGGTACATATACACAATGGAATACTATTCAGCATTCAAAGAAGATAAACACATGCAATTTGCAGCGAGTGACATGGATGGAATTAGAGGGGATCATACTCAGCAAAATAAGCCAGAAAGAAAGAGAAAAATATCGAATGGTTTCACTTATAACAGGACTATAGGGAAACCAAACAGGAGAGAGACACTCAGCGGGGGAGGGGGAGGATAAGGGCACAAAATGAAGTAGAAAAGGACACAAGGGACCACGGAGATGGGTCACAGGTGAATTGATGATGGGTTACCCAAGGGAAATAGAAAATGTAAAAGATATGAAAAACAATAAAAAAAATTCAATGGTTTAAAATTGGATTTTTAAAATGCCTTCTTTTCTATCTATACCTTTATGATAAAATATAAGTAAAAGTTAACTATATAGTTTTTAAGTCATTAATAACAAAATAATTTTGAATACAGTAGAGTGGTTACACTCATAGATTTTTGAATTAAATAAAAATGCATTTAAATAGTAGTTCTACTGCTGACTAGCTGTGTGACAATAGATAAATAATTTAATCTTGGTAAGCTTTAGTTTCCTGAGAGAGAGAGAGAAAGAGAGAAAGAGAGAGCCACCCCACAGTATTGCTTGACAAACAAATTAAATAATTATGCAGTGCATCAGTCCTGTTATTGCTCCTGTTACCCTTCCATAGCCAAATAAGAGGCCAAATCTTATACACTGTTGTATACTCCCTGGGACCTAGGTGGTCTGCTCACATTTTAAAAAATTGAAACAGAGTTCCAAATAGATTTTGCTCTTATTAGATTTCACTGAAAATGGGTAGGATATGAAAAAATTCAATCTGGTTGTGCCAAAGTGGCCTATGTTTTGTATTCCTGGAGCAATCCAGTATTGCTGATTTTTTTGCAATAGTCCTTTTTAAACAGTTTGAGGGAATGAACAATGCTCTTCACAAGTCTGTCTGTGAATCAAAAAAACCCTGAAGTCTAGGGCTTTCCTTAGCTAAAGTCATTTGTCTTTATCAAGGTAGAAGAAATTATAATTCCTTACAGAAGCAAGAGTGATGCCACTGGTATGAATTATAAAGTGAATTTATTACAAGTCTTTAAGAACTCCATATGCCAGTCTATTTGAAGAAAGCTTTCTACTTAGAGTAATAAAACCATGTTGCTCAAAGACACCAATTCAATCTAAGCAGATGAAGACAAGGACCTCCTGAGCACTGATTTTCAGGAGAGAGGTTAAAAACAGAGGCATCTGTTGTCCCATCCTTCAGAGTAAATAGGATAAGTGTGGAAGTTGAGAAGACCATAATGTGCTATGAAAAAAATGCATGATTATCTCTGGCCATCAGTACATATAGCAGTTCACTTGGGCAAGGGGTTGGCCCCACTATGGGAAGAGAGTCAGACACTGACCAGAGAGGAAACAAGGGGTTGTCCTTTTCTTGTTTCATGAACCTCTGTTACTCTGTTCTGAAATGAACTTGAGCCTAAGTTGTGCATTTGGCTGTGGTCAGACACTGCTAGCAGAGAACATCAATCAACTCTGTGGTCAGAAAGGGAAAAGTAGACTTAAAAAGTGGAATTACCTACCTGTAAGGAATCATGTCAATGATTAGCCTGGTGTTTTCTGTGGCCATGCCTACCTTGTTTGCAATTGCAGTAAAGCCAAGAATCTGTAGGGAGTTAAAAAAAAAAAAAAAAAGGAATGTGATAATCTAAATATTGTGTATTGCCTCCAGGAACAGATGCACCCATAACTCAGAACTCTGGCAAGACAGGTAATGGCAGTATCTATGCATGAAGTTTGGAGAGAGAGGCAGGGCTTTCAGTTCAGTGGAGCAAGAAAAGCACAAGTCCTCCTTGAATTTTTCTGTTTCCTTATTTATTTATTTATTTATTTTTAAGCCTTGTAGTCAGAATGAAAGCAACTTCAGCCTTGGTCTCTGACATAATAATAGAAACAAATGGATGCCCTGGACTTCTCTTTCCCCACCAACTTCAAAGATTTAGACCAAATATAAACATGTTTTTAGGTAATGGCTAAATCGCGTCCTTAATTTTAAAAGTTTTTAGACCTAGGTACACTAGATCAATATAAATAAACCTGGGAAGTTGTTGAGGTATATGGAGAATCATACCACTACCTAACCCTTAGTAATACGGTGCAATATTTGGTAACATAAAGGAAAAGATCATTAGCAAAGCAATTACTTGCCTTTTTTTAAATTTCTAAAACAGTAAGTCTTCCTTTTCAACTAGAGGAAAGATACAACAAGCTAGCAGCTGTTAACTATCTGAAAGACCTCACAACAAAACAAATTAAATCAGACAGGAGAACTCAATGCCCAGCTTTAAAAATAATCATTATATAGTTCCTTTACACCATTCTCCCTATTAACACACACAAAAAATCTTTTCCCAGCATCTACCCTAGGAGTTCAATGAGACACTTAGTGGGACAGTATTTGGTTTATCTATGATGCTGTAATTAGATGAAGACACTTAGGAAGCTTATAGGTCAAAATGGAAGGAAGAATTTGGATCATAGCTTGAATCAGAGATGAATTTTGAGCTTTTGCTGTTAAAGGACAAGAAGTGTAATAAATAGCCGATTTTATTTTCAGTATAAAGCTAAAACTTGCTCATAGAGGAAAATAGAGAAAATGTGAAAAATTTAAAAAGTGAAAATAAATCACCTTAAGACAATTACTGCTGGCACTTTTTTATTTGATTTTCTATATAGCTTAAATGCACGTACACACCGACACATAAATTATGAACATATATTCAATTATTTGTCAGTATTTTCTACAAGCATACCAAATATTGCCTTGAAACTTTTCCTTAATATTTGAGACTACTATCTTAAGGAAAAAATGGTGGGTGTGTGCAGTTTCCTCAAGTATATCTAAATAATAGTTTCTTGGTGGGTGCCGTGAGATGATTTTCACAACCTAAGCTGTGGCAGCTTCATCCTTCTCTCCCACATTTTCCTCACCAGTTCTAAACTACATCTCTAGTCCTTGTTATGTGGCAGGAAGTGTCCACAATCACTTGACTTAACATGTATATAAGTAACCTATTGCAGGCTTCAATAATCTTTAAGTATAAAACGGGTCACAAAAAAGTTCAATGCCTAAAAGGCAATAATTCTAAGTTATTACCTACTTTAATTGCTGGATCTCAGTTTCCCTTTTCATTTAACTCCAAAGTGTATCCTAATTATTTATAGTATTCCCCAAAAGTATGTTGTAACTGTGCTTCACAAACTAATTTGTCAGTCACAGTCACAACAGCATCTGCTATACTTTTATTTTTCTCCTTTTCTAATAAGATTGACTATATTGATGAACAATGTCCATTGCTTTAACGTACAATACACCACAGAGACCTCAGAACCAAACCACAAAGACATGGAAGAACTTCTTTACCTGTCAGTCATGGAATTCAGGATGGCTCTGATTAAGAAAAATAAAGAATGGGAACAATATAAACAAAACTCAGAAAAGGAAATGAATACTATGAGAAACACAACAAAAGAAGATCAAAATTTAAACTTTAAACAAGAAAATAACAGAATTGTGGAAGGAAGCAAAAAATTCTGGACAAAACCATGGAAGGAGAATAAATCAAGCAGAAGAACGAATCGGTGATCTTGAAGATGAAAAAGAGGTAGGAAGAGAGAAAAAAGGAAAAGAATGAAGAAATACTTCAAGAATTATCTGACAACATGATGAAATGGAAATATAAAAATTTATAGAAATCCTAGAAGGATGGTGGGGGGGGGGAGGAGTGTGTTGAGAATCTATTTAGGGAAAATAGTGGAGAAGAACTTTCCAAACTTAAAGAAGGAAACAAACATAGAAATATAAGAAGCAACGAGAACTTGTAGCTACCTAGATGAAAGAAAAACTGCAAGACACAAATAATGGTAAAACTCCCAAGAGTCTAAGACAAAGAAAAAATAATGAAGTTGAAGCAGTGGAAGAAGCAGATAACCTATAAAGGAACACTGACTATACCATCATTGGATCTCTCTCAAGATACACTAAAGAAAAGAGTGGAATGATACATTCAAAATACTCCAAGAAAAAAAAAAATCTATCAAGAGCACTCTGTCCTTCAAGGGTCTCCTTTCTGTATGAAAGAGAGATCAGGCCTTGCTCAAACAAAGGAAATCTTAGGCAATTTGCAATCACTAAAACTTCCCTCCAAGAAATAGTAAAAGAAGGCCCTTCTAGGTCTATAGCCATACCACCCTGAATGTGCCTGATCTCTAGAAATATTAAAAGAAGGTTTAGGATCTCAAATAGAGGAAGGAACACAGAGAAGTGAATAAGGACTTAAATCGAACAACAAAGCTAGGAACAGAATGGCAGTGATGGACATTTTTCATGTCAATAATCACTCTGAATATTAATGGACCGAACTCACCAATAAAAAGACACAGAGTATATAGTTGTATTAGGAAACAGAATCCAATCTTCTGCTGCCTCTAGAAAACACATCTAGGTACCAAGAATAAACGTAGACTGAAAGTAAAGGGATGGAAAACAATCCCACAAGCAAATGGCCCCCAATGGAAGACAGGAACAGCTATACTTACATGAGACAAAACAGATTTTCAACTTAGCATGAACATTGTATAATGATCAAGGGAACAATATAACAGACACTGAAAAAAATACATATGTGGTTGGAGACTTCAGTATCCCATTCTCAGCCATAGTCAGATCAATGAGACAGAAAATAAATAAGGATATAATTGTCCTAAGCAAAGAACTAGATTACATGGTTCTAATAGATATTCACAGGGCGCTACACCCCAAAAAAGCCAACTACACATTTTTTTCAAGTGCACATGGGTCATTCTCCAGGAGTGACCACAAACGGGGTGAGAAGACAAACAACAAATTCATGAAGCTAGAAATCACACCAAGTATATTCTCTGACCATAAATGTACTGAACTACAAATCAACTATTAAAAAAAACAAGGAAATACTTAAAAATACATGGAGACTGATAATACACTACTGAGCAACCACTGGTTTAATGAGGAAATCAAAGAAGAAATTAAAAAACAAATGAGGCAAATGATATTGAGGATACAACTTTTCAGAATATATGGAACACAGCAAAAGCAGTTCTAAGAGGGAAATATATAGCCCACATTAAGAAACTAGAAAGAGCCCAAACAACCAACCTTGCCTTTTATATCAAGGAAGTAGAAAAAGAGAACAAATAGATTCAAAAGCCAATAGAAGGAAGAAAATAATAAAAGAGCACAAATAAATGAAATAAAAATTAAAAAGATAGTCCAAAAGATCAATGAAACCAAAAGCTGGTTTTTTGAAAAAATAAACAAAATAAGCAAACCTTTGGCTAGACTCACTAAGAAAGGGAGGGAGAAAATTCAAATAGGATAAAATTGAAAGGGAAGTTATAACAGACACTGCAGAAATTCAGAGGATACTAAGAGATTACTATAAACATTTATATGCAAACAAATTCAGTAACCTAGATGAAATGAATGGATTCTTAGAACTATACAATCATCCAATATTGAATAGGGAAGAAATAGAAAACCTGAACAAACCAGTCACAAGCAAGGAAATTGAAAGTAATCAATCAATACTTTCCTAAAAAACAAAAGTCTAAGACAAGATGACTTCAGAAATGAGTTCTATCAACCTTAAAAGATGAACTAATACTTATGCTGTTCAGACTCTTTCAAAAATTCAGAAAAGGAATTCTTCTAAACACATTTTATGAGACCAACATTATACCAATACTAAAACCAAATAAAGAAAAAGAAAACACAAAGAAAGAAAACTACAGACCAATCTTCCTAATGAACAGATGCAAAAATCCTCAATAAAATCTTAGCAAACTGAATGCAACAATGCATTAAAAAGATTATACACCATGACAAAGTGGGATTTATAGCAGGAACACAAGGATGGTCCAACATCTGAAAATTAATCAATGTAATACACCATATCAACAAAAGGAAAGATAAAAACCATATGATCAGAGCAATTGATGCTTAGAAAGTAAGATTCAGCATCCATTTATTATGAAGACCCTTGAAAAACTGGTGATAAGTGCAATGCATCTTAACATAATAAAAACCATATATGACAAACTTACAGCTAGTAAAATTCTCAATGGTGAAAAATTGAAAGGTTTTCCACTAAGATCTAGTACAAGGCAAGGATGTACACCCTCATTATAATTGAACATACTGTAGGATTAAAAGTCCCAACTAGGGCAATTAGGCAAGTGAAAGCAATAAAAGGAATCTAAATTGGGGAAGAAGTAAAGTTATCATTATTTGTAGATGATATGATAATATACATAAAGAATCCCAAAGACTCCACTGAAAAATTGAAACAACAAACCAGTTCAGCAAAGTGGCAGGATACAAAACCAACACCCAATAATCAGTTACTATCCTATATACAAAGAATGAACTAGAAGAAGAAATCAAGAAAGTGATCCCATTTATAATCTCACCCCCTAAAAATTAAATGCCTGATAATAAACCTAACAAAGGAGGTGAAGGACCCATACAAGAAAAACTAAAAAACATTGTTAAAAATAGAAGGCACAAAGAAATGGAAAGATAACCCCTCCTCATGGGTTGGAAGAGTCAGCATTGTCCAAATGGCCATCCTACCCAAAGCAATTTATAGATACAATGAAATCCCAACAAAAATCCCAATGGCATTCTTCAAGGAAATAGAATAAAGATTACTAAAATTTATATGGAACCACAAAAAAACCCTGAACAGCAAAGACTTTTCTGACTAAAAGGGGGGAAATGGAGGTATCACAAGTCCAGACTTCAAACTATATTATAAAACCATAATAATTATAACATCATGGTACTGGAACAAAAACAGACACACAGACCGATGGAAAAGAATTGAAAGTCCAGAAATAAAACCTCACGTTTATGGACAACTAATATATGACAAAGGAACAAAGTATGTACACTGGGACAAGGAACTTCTTTTGCCACATGCAAAAGAATGAAACTAAACCATTATCTCACACCATACATGAAAATCAACTCAAAATAGATTAAAAAAAAAACTTGGACATAAAACCTAAAACCATAAAATCCATAGAAGGAAACATACGCAAAATACTCCATAACATAAATCTCAGAAACATCTTTGTGGAATCATCTCTGGAAGCAAGGAAAACAGAGAAAGTAAACAACTGGGACTATATCAAACTAAAAGCTTCTGTACAGCAAAAGAGACAGTGACCAAAACAATGAGACACCCTACTGAATGAGGAAAAATATTTGTATACCATACAACTGATAAGGGGCAGATATCAAAGATCTATGAAGCATTTATACAACTGAACAAAAAGGAAACAAACAACTCGATAAATGGGCAGATGAGCTAAACAGGCACTTCTCTAAAGAAGACATGCAGATGGTCAACAGACACATGAAAAAGATGCTCATTTTCACTCTCATCAGGGAAATGCAAGTAGAAACCACAATGAGATATAACCTCACTCCTGTGAGAATGGCTCAAAAAAAAAAAAAACCCACAAGCAAGGCTGGCGAAGGTGTGGAGTAAAAGGAACCCTATTACACTGTTAGTGTGGGACTTTAGAGTAGTACAGCCCCTATGGAATAAGTGTGAAGATTCCTCAAAAGACTAAAATGGATTTACCATATGACCCAGCAATTACTCTTCTTGGTATTTATCCAAAGAGCACAAAAACACTAATTCAAAACCTAAATGCCCCAGAACAGATGAGTGGGTTAAGATGTGGTACATATACACAATGGAATACTACTCGGCAGTCAAAAGATAAACTCATGCCATTTGCAGTAACATTCACGGAACTGGAACGGATTATTCTGAGCAATGTGAGCCAGAAGGAGAAAGAGAAACAACAAATAGTTTCACGTTTATGTGGAAGCTAGAGAAACCAAACAAAGGATGAAAGACAAAGTGTAAGACCGACACTTGAAAGTAGCCTATATATTTGAGACATTCAGAGGGGAGAGAGTGGAGCAGGAAGAGAGGGAGAGTAGAGAAGGGCAGGGAGGAGCACAGGGTAGATGGAGTTTGGTGGAGGACAGGGGGCATTTTGGTGGAGGAAAACTATGGTGACTGCACCTGAGGCAAGAAATGCTATATTGTGAAGAAATAAAAAAGGATGTTCCAATAATAATAATAATAATAATAAAATTTAAAGTAAACAAAAAAAACTATCACATTCATAGAAACAGAGAGTAGAAAAGTGGTTGCCAGGGACTGGAGGGGAGGATGGTGGTGGATAAGGAAAGGTTGGCAAAACTTTTAGCTATAAGATAAATAAGGTCTGAGGATCTAATGTAAAACATGGTGACTAGTTGATAACAGTGTATTGTATAATTCAAATCTACTAATAGAATAGAACTTAAATGTTTTCACTAATGGTTGGATGGATGGATAGATGGATGGATGGATGGAGAGATAAAATGAGATGATGGATATGTTAATCAACTAGAATCCTTTCATAGTGTGTGTATTTGCAATATGTAATGTATACATATGTCAAATCACCATGATATATACTTTAAGCATCTAACAATTTTATATGTCAATTATAAAACTGAAATTAGAGGAAGAGAGGGCAAGCTGATACTTATGTCACAGATGCCATCTGCTGGTGACTCCAAAGCCTCAGTTTCCTAATTGACAGAGCAGGGCTGCTTTCTAAGAGAAGGAGAGGTTGCCCCTTACTCCACCTCCCCAAGCCCCATAAGCCCATTGTTCTGTGGGCTCTAAGCCACCGCTATACACAGTTTTGGAAAGCCTTTCTCAAATGCAGCCTTTTAGTGCTAGCCTTTATGAATTAATAACTTTGCAACTTCTCAAAGGAAGCAAGAACATGCTCCTCCATAACAAGTAGACAGAGGTTATGAGACAGAGTTTGACCTCAATTTTCAAAGTGATTCCCATAGTCTTTCACTCAGGAAGAGAACAGACCTGAACTAGTTAGTAGAAGATTGGTTATGCTGCGGCAACATACAAACCATGAGATCTTAGGGTCTTAACAAACACACATATATTTTTTTGTCCCTGCAAACCTCATTATGGGTCAGTGTCTCTCCAGGACATCTCCTTTGCAAACAGTGCCTCAGGGATCCAGACTTATTCCAGCTGGGACTCTCTTATCTTATCTCAGCATACAGCCACTATGCAAACCACATCAGGGGAAGAAAGAACTTGGGGACGGACTCACACCTAATCTTCTGTGCTTTGGCCCAAAAGTCACATGGTCCTCAAGGGAAACTGGGAATACAAGGAACACATGGAACTTCGGTGAACTTTAATGTCTCTGCCACAGAACACTTCCTAAGGAGAAAGTTAATTCTCTTGGACATCTAAGGAGTTAGTGATGCTAATATGAGGAATGCTGACTTAAAAACCTGAGCTTTATTTATCAAGGTGTCTTTATTATTGTAAAAATGTTAATTATGATTTCAAAGATGAATTTTATCAGATTTTTAAAAAAGAAACAAGAAATATAATCATCAGAAAGAGGTGAGCCCTGGCTCTGTCACTTACTAGTGATAGGGATTGGGTGATTTATTTAACATCTCATCACTCAATTTCTTTACTATAGCATATGGGAATGAAAGAAGGTTGAACATGGATTAAGAAAAGAAAAACAGGGCCTCCCTGGTGGCGCAGCAGGTTAAGTCTCAGCCTATGAAGCTATCCACAGCTGCTGCAGCATAAGTTTGATCCCCGGCCAGGGAGATTCCCACAGGGCACAGCAGAGCTCTCCTGCCTTGCCTGCTGCTCCCCTCAGCAGTGTACTTCAGTAGATCCGCCTGTTCTGCTCCTCACTCTGTCTCTGGTGAATCCTCTCACCACCCTGCACCTCTGGTCTACACCCCAGTTCTTGTATGCATAAATAAATAAATAAATTTTAAAAAAAGAAAACAGAAACAAAACCTCTGCATAGAAGAAGATGGAAATTAACACACAGATCTGCTATGTATGTGTTTGAAAAAAATGAGTAACTAAAAATCAAAAGTATCAATTGAAGTTCACTTTGGGGGGTGCAGTTACAAGAATATTTTTCCTCTATATTTTTCAAAATTGCTAAAATGAGCCTGTATTGCTTTCATAAGGAAAAAACCACTTATTTTTGAAATAGTATTAAAAAGGAGGTAATAGTAAAAGTACTTTGAAGGCCCTCCCTAGTGGCACAAAGGGTTAAGTCTCAGCACTATGAAACTATCCACAGCCACTGCAGCACAAGTTCAACTCTCATTCAGGGAGCTCCCCACATGGCTCAGCAGACCTCTCCTGCCTTGCCCACTGCTCCCCTCAGCAGTGTATTTCAGTAGATCTACCTGTTCCACTCCCCGCTCTATCTCTGGGGAATCCTCTCACCCCCACCACCACCTCTGGCCTATACTCCAGATCTTGTATGCATAAATAAATAAATCTTAAAAAAATAAAAGTACTTTGAAAATGAGCATGTTAAGTTCATTAAAACCAAATGTATTCAGCTTTGCCACAATTCAATATACATAGTTTTAAATGATTATTTTTTTACAATCTCTTATGAACCTCTCCCGGTTACTTTCTTTTTAATTTTAATTTTTATTATTTTTTAAAGATTTATTTATTTATGTATACAAGTTGGGGTATAGGCCAGAGGTGTGGGGTGGCGAGAGGGCTCACCAGAGACAGAGTGGGGAGCAAAACAGGCAGGTCAATGGAAATACACTGCTGAGGGGAGCAGCAGGCGAGGCAGGAGAGGGCTGCCATGCCATGTGGGAATCTCCCCAGGCAGGCATTGAACTTGCATCACCACTTCCAACAGCTCCATGGCGCAGCACCCAACCACTGCACCACCAGGGAGGCCCTCTTTTTTTAATTTTTAAAAGGTGGGTATTTAAAATGATCTGAACCAAGAATCTGGGGCATCAAAAACACCTACCAGAACAATTTCCATGGGAAACTCCAAGGGATACTGATTGAAGGAAATTCTGATACATTTGTTGATTCTCAGAGCCACAACAGTAGTTAGAAATAGTAGAATGCTGGTGGAATTAGCTTTTGGGAGAGCTATACAGTAGTTAACTATGTTCTGAAAGAAAACAAAATTACACTGGCTCAGAAAGACATACACTAGTTGCCTAAATCTATACAAAAAGATCTTTATAAGGATTACTAGTAGAACAGTGAAGGACATGGATGGATACTTTTTTTTTTAGTTGAAAATGAGATATTAAAAGAGTAATAATGCCCAGGATGGAGAGACTACACCTATATGTCTTAATGTAACAGAAAGAACCCTGGGGTTTTGTTTAGTTGCTTAATCTTTGTTAATTTTCCTAGACCATATATGCTCTTGAGCTTGGCTTGTATGCCCTTCTTGCATTCAGGGACTACTTAACATTTATATTCTGAAACGTTTTAGGATCCATAGCTGTTATCCAGGTGTGTCATGGATAGAGTATCTTAAAGACCAAATTTTAATATAAATCATGTTAGTTTAAAAGTCTGGGTGAAATGGTTAATGCAACTGAGATTGCATTGCAGGCATTTGCAATGAATCAAGATATAAATTAGGAAGAGGTAACTTCTAGGACCCTCTCCACCCAGTGGCTTATGCAAGAGTCTCTCCACTCGGCTCTACTGCCTTTTGGAGACAAGGAGAGAAGCATTTATAATTCCGGGTGAAGGTGGAAAATACTCACATAGAAAAAGGAGACAGGACCAGCGTGGAAACTAATCGTAATCCCGAAGATGCAAGTCAATTGAGACAGAATAATGTGCAATGCCGTGGCAGCCAGGTAAGCACTGATTACAGCCTCCGGGAGGTAAGTGGCAACGAAGCCAAAACCCAACACACCCATTGACAGCTGTAGGGGGTTCAGATGGAAAAGAAAGCCAGAGTGAAGCAGAACGTCATTAAACCAGCAATTGCAACAACTAGGCGCACACCAGAGAGTTTTGACGTTAAGTTAGGCCCGTTTGATATTGCTTCTGTCTCTTCCCTAATCAACTAAAGTTGATGAGGTAAGGTAGGTCCTCAGGGTTGATTCTGACGCTCCCTACTGGCCACTAGACCGCACTAGAATGTAAGCATTTAGGCTTACATTCTATTGCGGGGTTAGCAGTGACAAAATGTTAAGAGCAAGCGTCTGCCTTTTCGGGGGCCCTTTCATTAGAAGCTTTGATAACCCCTTACAGGAGATGGTAATATCCCTGTAGGAATGCAGTTTTTCACAAAGGAAAAATTTAAAAACTGGGTTGCAGGTTTAAATGTCTTAGCCTTAAGAATGATTCAATTCAATTTATGTTTCAGGATTATGTATCCTGAAAACATGAAAAAGTATTTTAGATGTACATATGTATGTATATTATAGAAATGTATTTTAAAATGTTCTCCAATATATAATAAATTCTACATACATACACACCAAAGATCTAGAAGGAAGACACTATTGACAAAAGTCACTTGTGGGGAATGAGATTAAAGATTGAGGGAAACATTTGAAAATTTACATACTTTTGAATTTTGGCTATGATATTAGCCAAAATTGATGTTGTTATGATTAGGTGGTCTATAATTTACTGATTTTTTAAAATATCTTATTAGAATCTAATATTCAGTTTTGTTAAAATTTCATATGTATTTAAAAAGAAAGTAGTTTCTCTATTTTTTTGTATGCAATGTTATTCACTATAGACTTATTTCAAGTGTAAGATTTTTTTTCACCATTTCTATTCCTTCCTTATTTTAAATCCCATCTATCTATTTTTATATAGGTCTGTTAAATTATCCTATTAGACCTATTATATATTGGTCCATTTCTCCTTGTACTTTTGGCTTCTTTCATTTTTTTGTTTTGATGCTTTGTTTTTATGTTTTGATTTTTTTCCAAACACGTTTATATCATGATTGTTGTATCTTCATAGAATTTTTTTATTTAACTACCAAGAAGTATTTCTCCTTATCCCAAAGTTTACTTTTTCCTTGTACACTATTACTATCTCTAATCTAACTTTATTTCTATTTTGGCTTATGGTTTCAAGAGAAATATTTCCCGTGTGTTTATTTCTATTTTTATTTCTATATTCAACTTGAATATTTCTTACTAAATATAGTCACATTTATCTTTAATAGATAAACGTAATACTTTCATTAGTTATTGATATATTAATATCGGTACTTAAATGAGCCATCTTTTATGTGCTGTGTTTCCTTTTTTACCCATTGCTTCTTCCTTTTTCCTTCCCTGGCTTCTACTGGATTGACAATATTTTCTTTAGTCTCCCTATTATGTTCTCTTCTAACGTGGAAGCTGGTGTTATATTTCAGTTCATTTAATGGTTATCCTTAAAGTGAAAATTTATTACTTTTCTTAAGAATGCTACAGTTATTTGAAATTTCAATACTTCTCAGTAAGGGTTTCAGCATGTGTTAATTAGAAAACTTCATCGTTTTTTAGAATTCAATTTTAAATTTTAAAATGAATAAATTAATATTTTGAAACAAAAAAGAGAGGGCAGGATAAGAAAACTGGTAGAGCTCAATAAAGAAAAACAAAATCCTACTATGGTCATCATTTCATCTCATCGCAATAGGAACTCTCAGAAAACGAGCAAACAGAAAAGCAAATTCTTATTAGAATAAATCTTTCAGCTTTTGGGGTTTTTTTTGTTGTTGTTTCAAAGCTTTCAGTCACCTTGGCACTGCTACTGCTTAGACTCCTGTCATCACTGTCCAATGCGTTTCTCAGGATAATTTGCCTCCTGACTTTTGTGTGATTGGCTGAATCCTACTTCTTTGCTTATGTCTGAACCCCTCTTTTTCGCCACCTCTGCTGATCCATGTCCATGATCTCTTTCAAGGGCTCAATAAAACTCTTTCTCGAGATACGGTAAAAAGAGCATGATACGCGGGGATGGCAAACTTAGTTTCAATCCTGGCTCTGTCATTGCTGACGTTTGGACCGGTTAACAAAACTCTCTGAGCCTTAGTTTCCTCATTTATAAAATGTGGGTAATATTCAACATGCTGTGTTATGTCTGAATTACATACATGAACATTATATACACATGTAAAACACTGAAGTCTGGATAACAGTGACAGATGCAAATACTCATCACTCATTATTTATGTCATCCCTTCTTTCCATATTGTAAATAGCAAACATCTATAGTTAATCATAAAATTCTTCCATGACCTGCTGTGAGGTGGCATCAGAATCTGTGTTAACATAATTTTCTAGGCAGTCATTGTCATCCAGTCAGTATTGGCCTGTGACATCAAATTTCTCTGCCATTCTTATGGAAAGCACCACTAAATGTTCAACGAATGAAAGAAAAGCTCAAAAAATGGTAATTTCTCTCCTAGACAACTCCAACTCAACTAAAGGTTATTTCTTTACTTCAGGTTCTTTTGACACAGAACTTTTCGCTTTTGTTAATATTTGCTTTTTAAGACAAACACATGCAATTCGCAGCAACATGGATGGACCTAGAGGGGATCATGATCAGTGAAATAAGCCAGAAAGAAAGAGAAAATTATCGAATGGTTTCACTTATAACAGGAATATAGGGGGGCCAAATAAGAAAGCGACATTCAGCAGGGAAGGAGGGGAGGGGGGGAGGTCTCCAGAGGGGGGAAGAGGGGAGCACGGAGGACTATGGTGATGGCTCCACGGGTGAACAGGTGGTGGGTAACTTATGGGGAACACACAATAATGTAAAAGATACGAATAAATAAAATATCTATTTTTAAAAATATATATATTTGCTTTTTAATATTATCTAGAGCACAGATTCTGGAAGTTGACAACCCTGAATCACAGTTTGGGATCTTACTGGCTATGTACCTTAATCAATTCACTTATCCTTTCTATATCTTTGTTTCCTTAAAATAAGGACCATGATAACACCTACCTTCATACAGGGCGATATTGGGAAGATAAAATGAAATAATACATGTAAAGTGCTTAAAATAGTGACTAACCCATCACAATAGATGTTATATATTATTTAATTCAGACTTTTAAACAGTTTAACTTTTAATTATACATACTTGTAGATTGAGATGCAGTTTAAGAGACAATACAGAGAGATCTTGTATACTCCTTTCCCAGTTTCCCCCAATGGCAACATCTGGGAAACCTATAGTACAATACCACTGATAAAATCTTGACATTGATCAACCAAGATACAAAATAATTCCATCACCACTTGGCTCACTTTTGTCCTTTCATAGCCACACCCACCTGCCTCTCACTTCCCATCCCAACTCCCAACATCCATCCTCCTTCTTCCACTTCCATCTTTAATTTCTGGCAACAACTAATTTGTTCCCCACTTCTATAATTTTGTCACTTCAAGAATTTTACATAAATGGAATTATCATTATGTAAACTTTCCTATGTCCAATTTCATTCATGTTTGCTCTTCACTATTTTCTCCCTTCTGCGTATTTTGGCTTTGGTCTATAAATTTTCTCTCACACTGCCTTTAGCTGTGTCCTACAATTTTTGGTATGGTTTATTTTCTTTTACTTCCATGTATTTTTAAACATTTCCTTTTTGAGTTCTTTGATCTATGGATTATTTAGAAGTATGTTGCCTAGTATCCAAATATTTGGAGGTTTACCTGTTAACTTTACCTGTTAACTTTGTTATCAAGTTCTACTTTGATTCTGCTATAGTCAGAAAACACTTGGTTTCAACTTTTAAAATTTGTTTTAGGTTCAGTATATGGTCTACTTGATAAAGAAATGTTCCATGGGTCATTGAAAATTATGTGTATTCTGCTGTTATTGGATGGACTGTTCTGTAAATGTCTCTGAAATCTTATTGGTTGATGGTGCTGTTGTTTTTTTCCTATCCCTGACAATTTTCTATCTACTTCTATAAAATTAAGAGAGAGAGGTGTGAAAGTCTCCAACTGTAACTGTCAATCTAATCAGTTTTTGTTTCACATATTTTGTAGATTTGTTTGGTGCATACATACATAGGGTTGCTGTCTTTTTGGTAGATTGATTTTTTTTGATGATTATGCAATGTTCCTCTCTACCTATGGTAATTTTTTCGATTCTGAAGTCTACAATATCTGGTTGATATAGTCAATTCTGCTTTCTTTTCATTAACATTTGCATACTATATCTCTCTATTGTTTTAGTTTTAAGTTGTTTTTATCAGTACATTTGATATTTCTTGTATGCAGCATATTTGTAAATATGTCATCTCTATTTCTAATGTAAATGTTGATAGGTTAAGGCATAAATCTGCAATTTTTCTATTTTTCTCTTTGTCACTTTCCTTTTTCCTGACTTCCTGTGTGCTACTTAAACATTTTTTAGCATCTCATTTATCTGTTGCATATCTCTTTGTGCAACAGGTCCTCAAATAACATTGTTTTGTTCAACATCAGGTCTTGTATTATATCTTAAAGTCACAAATTTTTAAGACTCTTTTGATGAGATTGAGAATTTTTACGTGAGAAAAAGTGAAAGCTTTTTCAGTTGTTTTCCTAGGTTTTTCATTATACATCGATGATTAACTTATCACAGTCCATTGGTATCAACATTTACCAGTTCAAAGTATAGGAAACTTACCTACCTTTATGTTTGTCTAGAAAAGTTATCTTCAACATTTCTTCTGTATATATATTTTTTAGACAAATGTCACTTTATTTATTTATTTTCATAGAAAAACTGGGCTATAGGTCAGAGGTGTTGGGGATGGTGGTTGGGGATTCACCATAGACAGAGTGGGGAGGAGAAACGGTGAATTTACTGAAATACACTTCTATGGGGAGCAGCAGGCAAGGCAAGAGAGGTTTGACTCCCTGGCTGGGGGTCAAACTTAGGCCATAGCAGTGATAGTGCTGAGACTTAACCCCTACGCCACCAAGGAGGCCCTTCTATATACATTTTAAACCACATCAGACATTGTTATAGTATGCTTCAATCATCAGACATAATTTAGAATACAAAAGCGGACAAGGAAAATATATTTAGCCATAGTTTGACTCTTTCCATTGTTCTTTCTTCCTTTCTGATACTCCAAAATTCCTTCTGTTATCATTTCTTTTCTGTTTGGAGAATTTCCTTTAGCCGTTCTTTTTGGGTAGGTCTGTTGATGACAAATTTTCTTATTTTCCATCATCTGAGAACTTCTTGAATTTGTCTTCATTCTTAAAGATTATTGTCACTAAGTATATGATTTTGGATTGGCAGTTCTTTTCTTTCAGCAAGTTAAAAAAAAAATGTGCAACAACTTCCTTCTGGTCTCCATTGTTTCTGGTAAGAAATATACTGTCATTTGAATTATCTGCCCCCATTCCTAGCCACACCCTGTCTCCCATAGATAAAATGTTTTTCTCACTTCTTTCAAGATATTTTTCCCATTGTCTTTAAGTTTTGAAAAGTTTAGCTTTGATTTGTCCTGGTGTGGATTTTCATGGATTTATCTTGCCTGGAATTTTTTCAGTTTTTTTGAATCTATAAGATTATATCTTTTGCCAGATTTGACTTGGTTTTCAGCTATTTTTTTTATCAAGAAATTCAGACACATCTTTTTTCTCTTCTTTTTCTGGGGCTCTTATAAAACAATGGTAGTTAGGTCTTTTGTTACAGTTGCACCTGTACCTCAAACTGTTAATTTTGTTTTTGGTCTGTTTTCTCTCTCTTGTTCAGATTGAGTAATTTCTATTATTTCTTCAAGTTCATTGAGCCTTTCCACTCTTCTCCATTTTGCTGTTGAGCCCATCCTTTGAATTTTTAATTTGGGTTATTCAATTTTTCAATTCTAAAATTTCCATTTGGTCCCTCTTTATAATTTCTAGTTATTTCTGCGACTTTCTATTTGTCTTCAGAGATTTTCTATTTTTTCACTTGTTTCAAGCATGTTCATAATTGTTCACTGAAACATTTTTAAGATGACTACTTTAAAATATTTACTAGATACTCTAACATCTCTTTAGTCTCAGTTTCGACATCTTTTTCAGTTTAATCACAGACATTTGGGTAATATGCCATGAAATGTTGCATCTTATTTAAAACTTCTTTTTAGCTTGCTTATTTTGACAAAGTGCTGGGGGTGGGAATACAAGGGGAAGTTGCCACTTGTTACTGACCTTTTACCTAAGGTAAAAGGTCAGGTATCAGCCTCCACTGATACCTGAAGTGGTAGAGACTCTTCATTACTCCTGGGTAGGGGTGGGAGTTGTGGCTCCCCATTTGGTCTCCACTATCCACTAATACCATCCTGGTTGGGAGAGACAGGAATGCCTTTACTTCTTCCCACATCACCTCCACTGACTACAGAAGAGAGTAGCTGTCCTCATTATTACTAAATGGTGATGCGAGACTTGAATCTTCATTAGGTTTTCTGTGACACTACCCCATCCAGTGAGGATAATAGTTCTGACTTCTTATTTGAACTTCTCTGACAGCAACCCAATTGGGCGTGTGTAGGAATCTCCCTACTTGGCCTTTGCTGACATGAGTGGGGATGACTCCACATTATTTTTTCTTCATGTTTGTCTGAAGCAGAACAGTTTTTATATAAAGTGCTCAGCTTTGCTAGGCTTTCCCGGTCCTATGACAATAAAGGGCAGATTTTTTTGTTTCTTTGTTTGTACCTGTCGGCATTTTGGATTTCTGTTTTTTACCTCCAAGTTTGAGATATATGAGGCCAAAAGAAAACCCCAGGAACTCACCACAGTATTGTTCCTTGGGTCCTGAGGTTCCAAGCCAGTTTGCCTCCTTCTTTCCACCTTTCAGAGTCATCTTCTGTTTATATATAATGTTCCAAGATTTTTAGTTGTTTTTTATGGAGTTGGGAAAAATACATTTATTTCATCTTCCTAGAAACAGAATATTTCCTCCTTTATTAGATGAAAAAAGGTTCAAAGGAGGGAAGAGAACCTGCACAGGTCACTTAGATAATTAATAGATTGCTGACTTAATGCTTGTTATTTAGTCTTCTACTATAAGACTGACTTTTTTTAATTATCGGAATTAGATCTTTTTTTTTTTTTTTTGGTCTATGTTAAAGTACCAAATTAACTTCTCAGTACCAGGTGATTATAAATTATTGATTCTTACTACACAACAGACTCTGGGTTAAGTAATTTTATATGCATTTTCTCACTGAATCTTCAGAATCTACAAAATGAACATTATTGTTCCCATTTTATACATGAGGAAACTGAGGCCCACAAAGATAAGATAATTTAAGTAAGTTCATACATCTGGAAAGTGTCAGGGCTGGAATCAACTCCCTATGATAGCTGCCTTTGTAGACACTCAATAAATCCTTGCTGAATGAAAGACGATACTGGGGAGCTGAGTGAAAAATAGCTAGAAAGTGGGTTAGTTAAGAAGAAGGAAAAATAGATCTGAAATATGTTACTTTAATCCAGTGGGTGATTCTTTGATGGTAATCTCTCAAAGGAAATTAAAGACACTGAAAAATTAAATTTTGATGTGTTAATAAGTCATTAATATTATTGTCCTTTAGTGGCGGTCCTGTCATTGCAGGTGAAGGGTTCCAGGTCTGATTCTTATGCTTAGTTACTTAAAAGATAGTATTTTAGCCTATGGGTGTTATTCTACGAAGATCTTTTAGAAAATGTAAATTCATGGGTAGAACTGGGTAGTCCCTAGAGGAGAAGGGATTGATGAGAATGTTCAGTATACCAAATCAATGGTCGATGATTTCTGAGGAGGGAGTTTTGTCACACTGAGGAGACAGCTAATCTATACATCCCACACATTTTCCCAAAATAAAATCCTTGAAGTCCCAGATATATCACAATCAAGAATAGGGACAGTTAAAAGAAAGGACTCACTTGTAGCCTGTTCATTCATTCATTCATTCTTCAGGGGTTTAGAGCCCAGGTCCTACCTGAATAATCCCAGTTAGAAAAGTTGTAGATGCCACTGCACTCAGCGATTTGTTATAGGCCTCAATGTAGACAGTGCTAGAAAAATCACCCTTGATGAAAGTTCCCAGTAGCAGGTTGCCGTTGTTGAATGGGTAGGGCCTCAGGACGTTGATCATGAGCGCACTTACAAGGAAGAAGGTGCCTATGGAAGACGATGTTTAAGCAGAAGGTAAGGTTTCAAGTCCAGGTAAACTGACAGATACTGACAAAAGCAAGGTGTGATTTGATGTTGTACTGTCCTTGACCTGAGAACTTTTCCTATTGAGAAGTATGAAAGGACAGACAAAGGAACTCTGGCTCTACATACTATGAGCAACTTGAAAAATTTAGATCTTGGTGGTCCGGGTATTAACCTTTGCATTATGGGCAAATGGTGTAGGATTCATAAAGAAATGACTGGAAATGGGTGTCAGGCTCAGTCACTGCACCTGCTCTTAGAGATGGTGAAAGTTGAGATAGCAGTGAAAGGATAAGAAAACAAAGCTAGGGCCTCCCTGGTGGCGCAGCGGTGAAGCGCTGCACTGTGGAGCTGTCAGCAAAGGCGGCGCAAGTTCGACGCCCAGCCAGGGAGATACCCACATGGTGAGGCAGACCTCTCCTGCCTTGCCCGCTGCTCCCCTCAGCAGTATATTTCCTTCGATCTACCTGTGCTGCTCCCCACTCTGTCTCTGGTGAACCCTCTCGCCACCCCATGCCTCTGGCCTGTACCCCAGCTTGTATGCATAAATAAATAAAATCTTAAAAAAAAAAGAAAACAAAGCTAGTCAATAGTAAGAAAAATAATAACTATGAATGAAAACAAATACTTATGAAAGATTTACTGTATGCAAAATTATAATGAGCTAACCTTATTTCAAGCATAACTTCATTTAATCTTCATACTGACATATACACATATGGAAGCAAAAGCAAATCTTACTTTTAAATTAAGTAATAGAAACAAAACTCTAATAGCTCTTACTATCAGTATTTGGTGTGCCCTGGGAACTTGGAAATATGGGAATGAAATTATTCTCTTGGTTTAAATGTAAAATCAGTATGTAATAGATTTTAAAACAAAGATATGTAATATTGTCTTTTAAAAAGGGTAGAATAATACTCCTAGTACCATCCACATTAAGAAGATGCAGATACACAAACATACCTTGAAAAATGTGTATTAGTCCGAATTGTCATTGTTGGTTGCTTGAACAATTATTCAGTGGGGAAGTCCAGAAAAAGACTCTTCGTTGAGTGAATGTTGGCAATGCCCTTCTGAGACAATTGGGGGGTTTGTGATTTGATTTCTGTGCAGGCTCACTTAGGTGAAATAAATGTGCTGACTGTATGACCTCTAAGTAGTTGATCCTTCTAACAGTCATTGATTCAGGGAAGGAAAGTGTTTATCTGAATTTGACTGCTTTGACTATTATGACAGCATTTTCTCATTGTAAATGAATAAATTGACATAATTATTATAAATCAGGCCCCTGGGTCTTGGTTATTACGAGTCTACGTGAAGATGGATCCACTTGGGAAGTATTGGCAAAATTGTTTCTGGGTCTTTCAGGTTGAGGGCAATCAGAATACTCTGTGTGGTGATTTCACCAAGGAAATTACCTCTGTCTTTTAATTCCTTTGGGAAACAGCTTGCTGGACTGTTTAGTGATGACATTAATAATGACACACTATCCATAGGATATCCATTCTTTTGCCTCCTTTCTATCCTATACATAGCTTTAACTTGGGTTCTGTAGCAATAAGTAATTACTGAGGTGGAGACCATCTATCTCCTGCAGTTCCAGTGCTGAACTCACCAATAGACATTTGATGACATGATCCAAAAATTACATAAATTAATGAAGAGCAGAAAGCTGCATAAGAGACACTGAGAGGAGGAATCAGTTGCCTTGTCAGCAAACTAAACGTCAGTACTGAAAAGCAAGATAATTTCAGTAAGAAAAAGTAGCATAGCATTAAAAAGTCACCTTAAATAAAAACTGTAAAAAAATATTTAAAATAAAATAAAAACGATCAGGTATACAGCTGACTGAGTGTGGTAATAGTATTCCTTGGTATGCAGTCCTTACCTAGCACCTTTTATAACCAGCTTCTCCTATTTTACCACAAGCTTTTTATACCTCAATTCTAAACCATAGGTTTAAACACCTTTCACTATGAGGTTTTCATTGCTAATCGTGGAAAGCAAACATCAGAACAATAAGACCTTTAATTCTAACAGCTCAGAAGCAACCCCACACCCACCCCCAGTCTGGAAAGTTCAAGAAGGCCCTGGAAATCCTTCAGGTCTGAAGATAAAGCTGGAGAGCAAGGGAAGATTCACACTTAACTGACTTGACTCGAAGCTGGAATGTGTTGTCTCTCTTCCTTATGCCAACCACTGAAGTCTCTTCTTTCAGCTCCTTTTCAATACTTACTTTCTTTGCTAAGAGGCACCATGAGAATTTGGAAATTTTAAAGCAAGTGGATTAACATGTATGGTGTCATCCTCTGATGTCTCAAGCCTATACTCTTGCCCTGAGAGACTTTCTTCAACGTATATCACCAGTGTGCTCATGTGAATTCAGTTATGAGTCCAGTTAGTTGATTTACTATCTTTGACAAGCAAGACTCTCTCTTTTTTCTTACAGGACAGTTCAAACATAAAAACAGAGTATAGTGAATTCCCATGTACTATTATCCTCTTCAAGAATAGTCAATTCATGGCCAATCTTATTTCATCTATGGCCCCACTCCTCGACCACTTCATATTATTTTTAAGCAAATCCAAAACATTAAATCATTTTGTCTGTTGATATTTCAGTACATATCTTTGAAAGAAGATCCTTTGTTAGTTTAAATACAGTATCATCAGCATACCTAAGAAATTATCATTCCTTAACACTATCAAATATCCAGCCAATGTTCTAATTTCCCTGCTTATCTCACAAGTGATTTTTGTGGAAAAGGCCTCTAAGGTTAGCTATGATGGTTGATTAGTATTCAAGACCTTGTGAGATTCTCACCTTTTAAGTGTGGGATAGATCTAGTTACTTGCTTCTAATAAACAGACTACAACAAAAATGATAGGATGTCACTTCTAAGATTAGGTTGCAAGAAGACTGATTTCTGTCTTGACTGTTCTCTGGTACTCTATCTCCTTCATTCAGTCACTGTCAGAGTTGGCTTTAAGAGTGTGTGGCCTATAAAATCACACAGAACCCTGATATTAGAAGGCCCCACCCTTTGGCATAATATTCTACTCATACCATCTTGAAATTCTGGCTAATTTTTCAAGTAGGGGCCATGTATTTATTTTGCATGGGGCCCCACATGTCCTTGGTCCTGTCAGCTGCCATGTTTTCAGGATATTCAAGCAATCCAGGGAGAGGCCCCGATGGCAACAAACTTAGGCCTTCCAGCAGACACATGAGTGAGCCTAGAAGCTGATCCTTTAGCCTCAGTAGAGCCTTGAAATAACTGACAATTTGACTACAAACTCATGAAAAGCCTTGAGCCAGAGGTGTGGTGGGTTTTGGGGTGATTTTTACAAAAATTTTTTTGCTATTATATGTTGCACTTTCTTTTACATTCTGTGTGTTTGCATCAGGATTCAAATAAGGGCTTCACATTAGTCAATAAGTCTCTTAAATCTTTTGTAATTTATAGGTTCCCTTTCTACATTTTTTTCTTAAGTAGTTTTCTATTGATTACAGGAAACTGAAAATTAATCTCAAATTAATTTAAGCAAAATACAAAATGTATTAAAAGATTACAAAGGGTAATTGGGCCTCACCAAAGACTAGAAACAGAATTAAAAAGGCATCAGGATCCAAGGTAGGTATTCCCCCATCCCCTCTCCCCCTTTTTTTAATCTGCACATTTGCATGGGCTAATGTCTGTTTCCAGTTTGGGGCTGTTATGAAAAGTATTGCTAAGAATATTCTTGTACATGTTTGGCGCATACATGTAGGAATACCTTGAGATTATACCTTGGGACATTTACCAGAAAATGCCAGACTGTTTTCCACTTGGTCATACCATTTATAGTCCCATCAAGATTGTGTGACAATTCCCATCACCCACATCTTCATTAGCATGACACTGCTATCAGATTTTTAATTTTAGTGTGTTTGAGTTAGTGTGTAGCTCATTTTAATTTCAGCTTTAACTTCTAATTATCAGTAATGTTGCTCAACGTTGCCAAGTTGTTTCCTTACAGACTTGTAGGAGTGTGTGTGTGTGTGTGTGTGTGTGTGTGTGTGTGTGCATAAAATAGATTACGTCCTTGGTTAAGTTGATGTATTGCAATACTTTTCCCATCTTGTGGTTTGCTTTTCATCTGTATGGTGTCTTTGAATGAACAGAAGCTCTTAATTGTTACTTAATTTATCAGTCTTTTCCTTTCAGGCTAGTGTTTTTTGTATCTTGCTTAAGAAATCATTTTTTAACCTCAAGATCATGAAGATATTCTGTTTTCCCCAAAAATCTTTATTGTTTTACTTTTCACATTTAGGTCTTTAATCTACCAGAAATAACCTTTCGTGTGAGGTAGAGTTCTAAAAATTTGTTTCATGATGTTTCACATGAATTATTAAAAAGCTTGTTTCCATAGTGACACATCTGATATAAACCACATAACTTATGTATGTGTATATCTTTTCTGTTCTACTAGCATAATGGTCTATCTTTGAGATATAGAGATAATTGCTTTTTTTTCATAATTAGTTCAGTAATAGTTTTAATTAGTTTAGTAAGTCCCATTATATTGTGAAATATAACATACAAATATAAAGTGCATTAAAATAAATGTTGAGATTAATACATATTTATGAAAGAAACACCCATGCTATCATGTTTGCTTGTGGCTCCATCTCTACCCACAGAGGTATTTGTTATTTTGACTTTTGTGATAATTTTTGCTTTTCTTTTTTAATAGTCTTACCAATAGTGTATATGTCCTTAAACAATAAAATTTAGTTTGGCTCACTTTTAGACTTTATAATAATGGAATTATGTTATATACAATTTTTATTTCTGCCTTTTTTGCTTAATGTTATGTATTTAAGTCTTCAAGTTGCTGTGAGCTGCCTAAGATTGTTTTCCTTCTGTGAATTCCAATATGTGAATATATGAATATTTATCTTCTCTACTGTCACTGGACATTATCTTAACTGCTATAATTTTATATTAATTCTTGATAGCTGGAGAAACAAGTCCACCCATTTTGTTGTTCTTAAAAAGAACTACTTTGTGGCTACTTAAAAAAAAAGATTTATTTTTATTTATGCATACAAGAGGTGGGTCAGAGGTGTGGGGGTGGGGTGAGAGGATTCACCAGAGACAGAATGGGGAGCAAAATAGTTGGATTTACTGAAATACACCGCTGAGGGGAGCAGTGGGTGAGGCAGGAAAGATCTGCTGCGCCATGTGGGTTAGCTCCAAGGTGGAAGATTGGACTCTTGCCAAAGTGGCTGGCTGGTATAGCTTGATAGCGCTGAGACTTCAACCCCTGCGCCACCAGGGAGGCCCCTTATAGCTACTCTTGACTTTTTTCACTTACACATTACATTTTAAAATCTGCTTATAACATTTCATTTAAAAATCCTGTTGATATTGACATTAAGATTGTAATGAATCTATAAATCTATTTTGAGAGAACTGAGATCTTTAAATATTGAGTCTTCTTGTCCATGAATCAGTGAATTTAGATCCTTTTTAATATTAGTAAAGTTGTGTGATTTCAATGTACAGGTCTTACACATCTTTTCTGAGTTTTTTATAATTTATTTCATATTTATTATGCTTTAGCAAATGATATCTTTAAATAAATTTTTCACTTTCTGTTTCCACAAGTACATAGGAATATCATTGGATTTTCTATTTTGATTTTATATCCAGGAACTTAGACAAAATCTTATTAATTCTATTAGTTTATTTGTAGATTCTTTTGAATTCTCTACATTAAAATATCATCCATGAGTAATGAAGTTTTATTTCTACCTTTACAAACTTTGTACCTTATATTTCTTTTTCTTGTTCTAATACACTTGCCTTTGAGTTCCAGTATAATATTGAAGAGCTCTTATTTACTCTTGTCAGGTAACATGTAGCTTGAATGGAAAGTCTTCTGAATAGCAGCGTTCTAAATAACTTATCAAAGTACAGAAAAGGTAAGAGAATTACATGGTAACAGCTTGAGAACTGTCATTTAGTGTCAGTTAAGTTTGGGCTGTGGAGAAATAGAGGGAAACTAAGTTTCCAACTTTTCAATGTCGTAAAAGTTTTCTAAATTTTGAACTAATTTTAGACTTACAGAAAAGTTACAAAAGTAATAGATTCCATATATCCTTTACCTAGGCTCCACTAATGTTAACATTTTACATAATTGTAATTTTCAAAATATGGAAATTAACCGAAGACTATTTGTATCCATCAGTTCTCTCACTAATTTCCTTTCTCTATTCCACTACTCCATCCAAAGTCCCGCATTCTATTTAGTCCTTAGTCCTGCAATCTGCAATAGTTTCTCAGTCTTTGTCTTTCTTGACTATGACATTTAAAAAAATATTGTTGAGGTCACATTGGTTTAAATCACTGTATATGATTCAGAGACAAAAGATCACATTCCTTCGGTGTATGTTACCATATCACACCCACCACCAATCACTTCTTCTGTCAAATACCCCTCGGTTTGCATTTCTCTTAGATTTCTTTGCGATTGTACTAATGTTATACAATTTTGATGCGAACACCAGAAAAGATAGTGTGTCCTTGTTAGGGCATCATATCACAAGATTTGTGATATCACGATATATGTCTTCTTCCTGGTGACGATATATCACATTTATCACTTGCTATAATTGGTTTCTCCCAAGTTCTTTACTGTAAAAGGGGGGGAGTAGTTAATCACTATCATGAGGAAGATACTTTGAAACTATGCAAATCCCATTATATGCCTTGCAAATGTTCAACTAATTTAAACACCTATTAGTAGATTTTATCTACAATTATTATAGTGGCGTTTCCCTAGTGGTGATTTTCTATTTTTTTTTACATTAATAAATTAAAACTCTACTGTATGGAAATATAGCACCTTTTAAATAAGGTCTTCACCTTTCAAGAAAAATTAAGTTGTTAAGTACTATTTTATGTGGTTGCTTGGCTCTCTCCACATCATGGAGACTGCAAATGGCATTGATGGTCTTTTGCCATTTAACCACTGTGACGATTGTGTTGTACATGTAGCACAGCATATATGCAGGGCCCAAGGCTTGTCTTGGTCACCAATCTTGCATCCGAAGTAAAGATGATAAGCCTTCTTCATTTGAGAAATGATACTTTTCTTCTGGTTGGCAAATGTTACTTCCCCACAAACAGAGCAGAAATTGTCCACACTATGAAAGCACTTTCGAGGCATGACTGTTCTGTATTGTGCCTGTTCTGTATTGTGTGTATTGTGGATAAAATAATAACAGTTCTATGGAACAGTAGCTTAAACTGACTTGCACAAAGTCTGAAATATTTTCAATGCTCAACCTTTCTGACAGGGCTTTCTAGAGTGCACTGCTGACATCAGCTTACTTCAGCAGCCACCTGGCAGTAGTATTCCGCCTGGCAGTAGTATTGCAGTGCATCAGAAAATGATGCAATCAACTCTGGATGATGTGTGAATGATGGTATTATGCAATACGATGCAATATTACATCATTCTAGACTGATTTAGGTTGTTGTTGCAGACCTACTGGATAAATTTACACGGTGAAACATATAAAATGAATTAGATGAAATATC